>SEYY01000476.1:71664-84164 GCA_009176605.1 Armadillidium nasatum | reverse complement strand
TAATCGATTGCTGGAGAAATGTAATTTATCTATTGATGATGTCCATTGCTTCATGAGAGATGCTGGTACCAATATAAAGAAAGCTCTGAATCTTTCTGGCGTCAATAACGTAAACTGTGTAAGTCATCAACTGCACCTTACCATTAAGAATGGCATAACATCTCAAAAATCCGTTACTGAACTAACCTCAAAATGCAGATCAATTGCAACACATTTTAATCATTCAACAATGGCCCAAGAAGAACAAGAAAATACAGGATAGAATAAATGTTCCACAGCTTTCTGTAATACATAACGCTTAAATCCGCTGGAAAAACATATGATATTGCCTTTTTATCCAGCTGCATCACCTTGATGAAACCTTTCGAAGAAATTACCTTGAAAATCAGCAAAAACTCTTCTTCATTAGCAGATGTAATTCCTCTCATAACAACTCTTAAAAAATTAATTCCATTATCAGAAGAAGATACTCAAGAAATAAGAGAAATGAAAGATATATTAAAAGAAATTGACAAACGTTTTAGTTTTACGGAAAATGATGATTTGTTTACTATAGCAACGTTTCTCGATCCGAGGTACAAAACAAAGTTCTTCAGTTCCCAGCTTGTAACTGGCAGAGTTAAAGTAAACATATGGCGTAAATGCGAAGATATTAAAAAAAGAAAGTATGAAAAAGATCAAAGTCATAAATCAGCACTACATTTAAAAGATGATTCAAAATCTTCAACAGGTTCATCTATCAGTAAGTAATGAAGTCAATATTAACTTCTAGTAGTGATGACGAAGAAGAAGAGCTCTCTAAGCAGCCATCAAATATTACAGACCAGTACCTCAAAGAAAAGCGTATCAATATTGACGAAGATCCACTAGAATGGTGGAGGATAAATTCGGACATGCATATTCACCATCATGTGTTGCCAGTGATAGGTGAATAAATGCGCATCCTTTTGTCAGTTCAAGTTTGTTCGTACATTCTTTTTTTCCTAAGTCTTAGACACATTTGTATTTCACTAGACCTTCATTTAGACTTCCGTTTGCATGTAGTTTGGTTTTTGAAAAATAAATTTACCTATTCTCTTACCAGTTCACTTGTTTGGATTATAGATAGTTATTCTATTTCTTTAATATTTTATTTATTATTTTCTATTTTCATTTATTTACTTATATACTCATATATTATTATCCATCATGCTTTAAGTTATTATATTATTCACGCAGTTCTTGTTATTGCCGTTGATATTTTATATATATATATATATATATATATATATATATATATATATATATATATATATATATATATATATATATATATATATATATATATATATATATTCTTTTGCAGCAATCATGATAATGACCTTTTGTTGAAACGTTGATTTGCTATTTGTATATAATGTTATTTTTTATAAATGCTGTCCTATAATATAATTAATTACAAATGCTACTGCATACATTTTTTTTTGCAATATTATTTTTAATTAAAGTTAGCTTAAAAGAAGCAATTTTATATGCAATACTTATATATATATATATATATATATATATATATATATATATATATATATATATATATATATATATATATATATATATATATATATATATATATATATATATATATATATATATATATATATATACTGAAGTGTGCATGGGGGTACAGAGAGAGAGAGAGAGAGAGACATGTTCTTAACTGTCCTTTATTTTCAAACTTTTACGCTTTAAATAAACTAAAATGGTTGTGTACTTTTTATTTTCTCAAATGATTGTTTAATAAAAATTAGAAAAGGAAAGGACAATATTAATATTTTATAAAGTGAACCAATTCTAACCTAACATTCCAAGACTCTGCAGTCAGTTTGGTGCATTCCTTCAACTGATTCCTTAATTTGCTATATATATATATATATATATATATATATATATATATATATATATATATATATATATATATATATATATATATATATATATATATATAGTTATATATATATATATATATTTTTAGGACATTTAGAAAATTGACGGATTTTTTTGGAAGGTCTGTTTTCATTTGCATCTATTCAGACTATCCTAACTTAATAATCAAGAAATATAGCAATATATAATTCAGGATGACAGAAGGACAACACAGTTCAACCTTTCCAGTTTTAAATCCAATGAAAGTTTAGAAAACAATGCTCTTTATCCCATATTTTTTTTCTTCAGCAGTCTATCAGGAACTGCTATTTTTTTTATGAAATTTTAAACTTCTGGTCACTTGACACTACAACTTTTCTGTGATAAGTATAACGTTAGAGGATTTTAAAGGAAAAAGTTTTTTTTTTTCATTTTAAATATTGAATAATTTTTAATATAAAAATATTTTAAAAAAAAAAAAAAAAAAAAAAAAAAAAAAAAAATGAAAGAATTGGAAGTAGCAGAGGTGGTAAAAGACCCCTCGAAAGTGTTTCTAGGTAAGAAACTTGTTCTGCACATCTCTATGGCTCAAACGTGCCATTCAAAATACTATTCAAAAATCAATTAGTACAGTGAGATATATAAAAATTTTGCAGAAATGAAATTTGTTCTAAAACCATCTAAATGAATAATATGCATGTTGATAGTACGCTGAAAAATATATAATTGTGGAGGAAAGGAAAGAGCTGAAAGAAGAACTAGGAAAATTTACCATATATATATATATATATATATATATATATATATATATATATATATATATATATATATATATATATATATATATATATATATATATATATATATATATATATATTATATTTATATAATGATAAAAATAAGGCCAAAATAAATATTTTTTTCATTAATATCAGATTCCCTAGGAAAAATCATTATATAATATATATATATATATATATATATATATATATATATATATATATATATATATATATATATATATATATATATATATAATATATATATATATATATATATATATATATATATATATATATATAAATATCATATAACCATAAATATGCCAGCCTTCACTTTAACATACTTAAATATTTAAAAAACTACTGAACGTACGTAAAAAAGGATTATATTTTTTGGAATCCTTGTCGAATTTTAGGTAAGAAAAATTGGGGAAATAAAAATAAATTCTTATAATAATTTTATTGCTAAGTAAATTTTACTTTTTTATAAACGCAAGAATCGTACGTCTGGCAATGTCTCTTTTTTTTTAAAATTTTTTTCGAAATTTGATCTATTTCGCTAATAAAAAAAATAAATATATATATATATATATATATATATATATATATATATATATATATATATATATATATTATATATATTATATATATATATATATGGTGTAATACATAGTTAGGCTTGTATACAACTATCTTCGGTCTTCAGGTTAAATAAGTCGAATTTATATTTTTTTATTTATTTTCAATATTTTACAATTTTCTTTCCTAAAATTCGACAAGGATTCCAAAAATGTTATCCTTTTTTACGTACGTTAGTAGTTTTGAATTAATATGTAAATAGGCTGACTAAATATATATATATATATATATATATATATATATATATATATATATATATATATATATATATATATATATATATATATATATTATATATATATATATATCCTAGTGGGCAAAGGCCGGAGGCCTATAAAATTCCACCGGAGTTTGAAAAAATCTATCCTGGTCGATGGAGGCCAACATGTCCAGATACACGCGTTAGAAAGTATGGAAGTCAAAGGAAGTTGGGAAAATATACAAAGGAAATGTGTTCAGACTTTACCAGTAGAGTACATTTAAGATTGAGCATGGCGGTTAAATCTGGGGTCTGAGAATTGAACAGAGAAAAGATGAGATTTTGTAGAAAGGCATGTCTCACGAACTCTTCTCAGTGGAGGAGGTATGCGACAAGAGAGTTCAGAAGTGTAGTGTCCGTTGTAATAACGATAGTATATAGAGAGTGACGCAACAATTCGAAGTGGAGAAAGAAATTGGAGAGAGTTAGTAAAAGAAGGAGAGTTGATGAGACGAAAAGCCCTAGACTCCACCATCTCAAGGAGAGCTCTGTAAGTGGAAGCACCACAGATGTGCGAAGCATACTCCATAAAGGGGCGAACAGCACCCCATAGAGAGAAAGCAACTGGAGTAGCGTGAATTAATTCTGAAGGCACCTCAAAATACCTAGCTTCTTATTTCTCCAACAGGTTCTGCCAAATCTACATTTTCATCATCCCTTTATTCTTCTACCATCTCCTCTTCCACTTTTACTACTTCCTCATTCACTCCCCTTTCAATTCCTGAGGGACTCGCCTGTGGCTCTCCTTCCTCTCTCATTTCTTCCATATTTTTTGCTTGGGTTGCGTCCAATGCAATTTAAAGAGCTGTATTTACCACTGATAACTCGGCCCTCGGAACTTCATCCATCAAATGTAAAAGTTGGGCGTGGTATAATCTTTTCCAAATCTTGGCACATAATTCCGCGACTGAAATGTATTCCGTCTCTTAGGAAACCACCATGCTTCAACGTTAACATTTCTACCCTCAAGAACCTCCTCACATTAGATCATTGCCTATGCATCGTGGGAACCACATACATCACAGGATACGAATTCTTGTTGATCCATTGATATTGCTCCGTTCCCAACAAGTGTGCATACGAATGCATTTCTATACATTGACGATGCAACTCCTCAGAAAATTCTCTCATTTGATTGTACATATCCTTTATCCTCTAAGCATACTTTCTAACTCTCAGTGAGTTGAAATATACCAGGTCCAAAAAAGGACGTATGATGAGGAATATCTTTATATATGAACAATGCCGATAAAATTCTGTGAATTCTCGACAAAATCTATCGTTATTATATTATCATTTGCTACGGTGATCCAGTAATTCCGATCTTCAGGAGATGCGGATATAGGTGGTTGTCTTTATGACTCTTTTATCAGGATGTGTACCATCAAATGAGTATAAGTAGAATTTAGTATCATTAATTTTCCCCTTTAATTAGGTGAAATTAATCTAAGAGTAGGATCTAAAAACTACTTCCATATTTAGCGTTAGTACTGGAGCAAACATATCCTCCATGTCCCGGATCCAGTAGTGCCCGATGACTAAAATATGGAAATAAAATTAAAATTATGAATAATCTTTTTAATTAATTTGTCCCCACTATATTATTATTTTTTTCCTTTTCAAATATAATATTCAATTCATAATTAATTTTTAGTCCTTCCCAACCTATTTAATCTATTTTTTTTATTTAAAGATTTTATTTATTATTATCTATAGTAAGATTAGTTCAATTAAACTAAGATTAATTTACAATTCCTTTTGTCTTAATGAATAGTATTCGTAATTAACTGGCTTATTTCTTCCCAAATTATTATTTTTTAAAATGTATTATTGTGATTTTCTTCTCTTTCTTTCCTGGAGATACGGATAAACAAGGAAGCAATTCCAGGCATGAGCTCCTTGAATGAGTGTAAGGACGATCTCCTTTCTCTCTTTGAATTTCATTAGGAATAACTGGTCCATTTATGTCATCAAATCCCAAAAACCTGAATTTATAATAATAAGTGACACCATTTGGTTAAATTTGCACTACCTGATAAGGCCCATAATATTTAGGTTTGAATTTGTTTAGGTTGAGATCACCAGGCAAATGTATTTTAAAACCCACCATCTGGTCCATTTCATATGTCTCAAACCGATGATGTCCTTCTTCCCAACAATCAGCTACATCATCTACTCTTGGCAATGGTAGTCCTTTATGAAGGGTATGAGCTCTTTTTAGGATATTCTCACATGGTGTCATATGCGTTTCAGGATGGATTGTATGATTATAAACTAATACCACTTGAGAAAAATCTTCACCTTAACATGATGGTTGCCCTATAGACATTCTCAAGTAATGATTCAAAGTCCGATAAACCTTTTCCACGTCACCATTGGATTCTGGCGTGTAGAGAATAGTTAAGACATGTCTGATCTCTTGGTTTCTCAGGAATTCCTCAAATTCAGGACTAATAAATTCTCTCTCATTATCAGTTAGTAAACGCTCCGGAAGCTTAGGAAGAAATGGTAATATTTGGTATTTCATCACGGCAGTCACATTAGTACTTTGCTTGTTTCTTAAGGGAACTGCCGATACCCACTTTGTAAAGTGATCTACCATAATCAATACATATTGGTTATCCCGTTCGCACTTAGGGAACTGGATCAGATCCATCGCTACCAACTCAAATGGTCTGGATGTAGCTATTTTTTAAGATAGGTGGTGCGTAGATAATGTTGGAAATCTTGTGCGCTTGACACTTATAACACGAGGATGTAATATCTGAAAAAATAGTATTAATTTTAGGGTGCCAAATTCTCTGAATCAATAGTGAATACAGTTTCTGCTTCCCTACATGGGCAAAACTATGTGCTTTAATGGCTATTTTTGTTAGATAACCATCAGGTACGATCAAAGCAAATTCCCCAGTGACCATTTCTCTAAATAGTCGCTTGTCTCTCAAATAGATGTACTTATGTGATCTGGCAAAAGACCTTAATACTCCAACATATGGCAAATTTTGCAAAATAGCGCATTTTAATCTTTTCAAGACTGGATCTTGGTCTTGAATTCGATCCATTTCAGTATCTTCGATTCCTAAAAGATTTATAACGTCTTCATCATTAACCATATTTGGCATATTCGCACAACTAGTTCTTCCTCCCCACCAGTATGCTGGCCTTCTTCCTGATGTGCCTCTAAGACAGCTATCTTGACTTCTTCCTCATCCAGGGATTCATCTAATAATTTAAATTCCTGAAATTCCACAGGCATTATTATTTGGGTCTGGATTGGTATTTCGTCTTGGGTTTAGCTTACTTGTATCTGGAGATTATAATGAACACCGCCCAAACATAAAAGATCACAAGTACCAAACTTCAACAGTGTTACATTTCCATCCTACACATGGATCTGGACTTTCCGGATGTTTGCAAACGCTTGAATTGCCTGGGCGAACGGGAGTTGTTCCACATTCTTCATAAGCTGTAATGCCTTCGTGATGTGATGCTCATTCTTCCCAGTTGGCAAACCATATTTTGTTTTATTTTCTAGTAATTCTCGCGTTACTTCTGTCCTTAGAGCATGATGTTGCTCTCTGGAACCACACAGCCAAATCGAAAAGGCCTAAAACAGGGAGTCGCTTCCTCCCGGCATTCTCACTTCTGTAAATCCTATAGGGATCTCATTAATCATTGAAGATTCTGAATCTTCCAAGATTTTGCATAATGGTGATCTTGATAACACATCAGCTACTACATTATGCTGCGCAGGTATATACCGTAACTCATAGTTAATATCGTTCAGTTATTCTAACGTGCGAGCTACCCTTGAATTTCCTAAGGGCATGCTATATGAGTATAAAAACGGTTTAAGTTCAGTATGGATAATGACTCTTATGCCACACAATAATGGTTTCAATAATTTTACCACCCATCGAATGGCGGCAACCTCTTACTCTTTGGTACTATAGCATTTTTCTGCCTTTGAAAAGTATTAGAAATGAACCCTATGGGCAATTCTTTCTCTTTCTGATCTTGCGCTAAACAATTCCTCAAAGGCTTTCTGACATCTTTCCGTCCATTTCAACATATTATTTCCCAGAAACTCAAAGGTTTCGCTATCTCGGAACAATGTGGAATGTGTCTTCGATAAAAATTTTCCATTCCCAAAAATTGGCGCAATTGATGGATTGTTCTAATAACTGGGAATTTCATGATTTCTTTTAAGCTGGTATCCAAGGGAACCATCCCCTGTTCTGAAACCTTGTTCCCCAGATACTGGACCTCCTCCCTTAGTAAGAAGGTTTTAAACGGCTTGATTTTGAATTCTGTCGTTTTGAAAGCTTCCAAAACTTTCTCAAGATGTTTTTCGAATGTCTCGTTAATAATGAGCGAATAATCTAGATAAACCATACACTCATTCCAGGGGATATGTGGTAAGGTGAATCTTATGCCTCGCTGGAAAGTTGCTGACCAGTTCTTGACACCAAACAGCATACGTAAGAATTCCCAATGAGGGGATAGTAAAGGCGACTTTCTCTATACAAGCTTCTTCCATCTCCACCCAGGTAGTAGCCATTCACTAAATCTATGGCGGTAAAATATTTAATAGGGAAACTATCACCTTTGGTAATTTTATTCGGTTCCCGATTGTCGATACATAATCGGATAGTTCCATCTTTCTTTCGAATCAGACTACAGATGCAGAATATGGAGATTTTCTTCTTCTAATTATTCCTTCTTCTTCCGTCTTTCTACAAATTTCTTCTATTTCTTTCAATATAGGGACTTGAAGGCGCCTTACTGGAATTTAAAGAGGTTCATCTTTTAGAGTTTCAATAGTATGTTTGATAGTGCTAGTGCATCCGACATTCGAATCTCGAGTACTTAACAGTTGGAAATCGGTCCAAAAGTGAAATGAGTTGATCCCTTTGATTGGGTTTTATATTAGCTTCTTCCAGCCTAAATTTTTGTATTAGTCGATCAGGTGTCCACCCCTGATTCTCTTCTTTCTTACTTCACTTATCTCCATCAATCTAATTGATGATTTCTCCAATTTTATAACCCTTCTTTAACTTCTTGGGCTTTTCATCCTCATGTCTGATTATTAAAACAGCTCTATTCTGATGAAATTTAACCAAAGCTGGATCTATGGTCACTTTCTTGGACAATCTCGGAGCTGACTCCACCAACACTAACTGAACACCCTGTAATTCCATTTCTGTTCTTATTTCTATCATCTTGTAATCCTTTGGGTTGAGTAAAACATTTTCTGTCATTATGCAAGACATTCGAAAAGTATGTTCGAAAAGTATGTTCCTTTCGGAGATCTACTGCAACAGTCTGGACTTTGTTTCCTCGCTATATAACCAATTCCTTTGCATAGGGATCCGGTAATAAATATTTCTTTTTCAGGATGTCATATCCTATGACAATGTCATATTCGGTTACTTCGTTCGGGATGATGATAAATCGATTTGGTCTTAAAGTATATTTTCCGAACAACCTCAAAGATACAATAACTTCTCCCGTTACTGGGAACTTACTTTTTCCTATGCCTTCCACACTCCGATAAGCGGTGCTCCTTAATGGATACTTGTTTGGATCCAATGCATGGAAGCAACGAGCAGATATCACGCTTACTCCAGCTCCCGAATTGATGAACACTGTACATTCTCTTACCTGAGGTTCATCAGCGATGTATTTCCTCAACAACAATGTTTCTTCAGGTGCTTTAATCTCCCTATATGTAATAATCTCTTCTGGACCGTCTTGATCTTCATTGGGATTATTTCGTTCTTTCCCCTCCAAAAGTGGATGATCTACAGTTATTTCAATAGGGTACTCTTTTATTTTGGTAGGTTGTTGATCTTCTCTTTCAATCAGCTCATTACCTTGGAAAAGCAATACTCTGTCAGTAAAAATCTCACATCATTTTCTGTGATTTGTTCATAGTTTTGATGATTATCCTCAGGATTCTCTCTAGGAGGAAGTTCCTTGAACCTTCTCTTCTCTACTTCTTCTTTTTCTTCTTCATGCTCTTCTACGATTTTTTCTTCTTCAAAGTCTTCAAGCTTCAAATTTCCCAACAGGAGGTCTTCTCTTCTGGTACTCACTAGTTTCCCTGACTCCTTGGACAATCTTTTCCGAAATGTTCTCCTTCGCATAGTGGACAATTCAGTTGGTTGTTATTTCTGACTTCCTTACAATGCAGGTATCTGTTCTGAGCCAAATAACAATCATCATACTGATGAAATCGCTTCCCACAATATCGACAAAATGGTCTCGCTCGATATTGACTTATGGTATGGCCAGACTTTCTACAATGAGAACATGTGGATCTTTGATTATTTTGAAATCTTCTGTCCAACTGTCCACGGAATCAGGTTGAGGAACCTCTTAACGAGATCACAAAAAAAGATACACCAAGAATATTAAGAATAGATGAAGGTTTGAATTGTGTGCTTTTCGAAGAAGATATCATAGATGTGTGGAAGATTGTGTCAAGTGGAGAGATGGAGGAACTGAGTTTTTGAGGCATTGAAAACGACCATGTTTCCTCTGCCTCAATTTGAAATAAGAGAAAAATCAGATGTTAGTTGCTCCAAGGCTACCTTCATTGCATCAATTAACTGCTGTAAGGAGTTTCAAACTAAAAAGAGTAATGAAGGGTGGGGTCATGAGGTAATAGAGAGAAGGTCATTAAAGAAAGTAGGAAAAATGCTGATGATAGGACAGAACCCTGAGGAACACCACTATTAACATATTTAAAGGAAAAACGGCGACCGTTTGCAACAACTGCTATAGAACGACCGGAAAGGAAATAGAAAGATCACAGAGAGAATGATAGATACCGAAAGAGCGAAGTTTAGAAACCAAAGTTTTGTGCCAGACTCTATCGAAGGCTTTCGATATGTGAAGCGCCACAGCAAAGGATTCACCGAAATGCCGAAATGAGTCAGAGAGAAGGGAAAGAAGAACGCCAGTAGAGCGTTTCTTACGAAAGCCATACTGGCGATCAGAGATAAGATTAGAAGAATTGAGATTTTTCCAAATCTTCCTGTTAGGGATAGGTTCGAAAACTTTAGAAAGAACGGAGGTCAAAGAAATGGGACGGTAGTTGGAGGTTGAGAGGGATCCCCCTTCTTCGGCACAGGCTGAATAAGCGAGCGATTCCAAAAAGAAGGAAAGTTTGAAGTAGAAAACAAGAGGAAATAGTTTACCATGGCAGCAAAATTTTGAGAACCACAAAAGAAATACCATCGGGACCACCCGCGTTTTTAGTATCAAGATCAGAGAGAGTATAAATGATGTCTTTAGAAGAAATTACAATTTTAGGCATAAATAATTTAGTGGGGGTTAAAGGAAGAGGTATAGCTCCTGGATCGTCTAAAGTTGAATTGGAGGCAAAAGTTTGAGTGAAGAGTTGCACTTTAGAAGAAGGTAAAATAGCAGTTGTGCCATCGGAAGATACTAAAGGAGGGAAAGAGGAAGAAGCAAAGATAGAGTTGACATTTTTCACAAAATACCAGAAAGAACGTGAAGAAGAGAAACCAGAAAGATTATTTTATATTCTACGGGGAAAATAGTTTTTATTATTAAGGAGGATAGATTTTGCACCATTCCTGGATGAAATATAAGTTGGGTGAGTTTCTTTAGTTTGAAGGCGATGATAATCCCTGAAGCAGCATCCCTGCGGAGGATAGCGCGAGAACAAGCAGAGTTAAACCAAGGTATATATATATATATATATATATATATATATATATATATATATATATATATATATATATATATATATATATAATATATATATATATATATTACATTTGAGTATGCAGGGGAAGTTGTTCGAAATATTAATGGAAAGGGGGTTGAAAGGAAATTACTGAAGGGGTGAAATCTTTTTATGCGATTGTAGATCAAGTGAGGGAGAAGGGAACTATAGGATTGGTTATCATAGTGGGAAATGGGTTTAATATGGATGGTGGTTAGAAAAGAGAGAGAGAAGGAAAATGTAGGTTGAAAATAGAGGTGATGGGATGTGAATTTATTTTTTTGTGATGTGCGGTGTTGTGGTGATTAAGAAAAGTTGAGATGCTGGTGAGAGAGTTTGTGGGGAAATGTGCAAACATGAGATTGAAAGTCAATCCAGCACAAAGCAAAGTTGGGAGGATTGGAGGTGGGGATGAGGAGAGAGGAACTGGGAGGGGTTAAGAAGTGTGGGAAGGAGATTTGAGGATGTTGATGAATCCAAATATCTAGGAATGTTCTTGGAAGGGTGGGACGGAAAGAAAAATAAAGGATAGAGTAGTAGAGGGAATGAAAATGTTGGGGGGCCTAGAGAGAAAAAAATTCGAAGAACTAAGATAGAATGTTTGTATGTATGTATTTTTTAATGTATGGGTGTGAACATGGATGATAATGCAGACGAGGAAAATTTGAATGCTTTAAGGAAGGTTTGAGGCATATTGAAAATTGATATGATTAGAAATGAAGAATAAGGAGATGTGTGGATGAGAGGGGTGTAGTGGATGAGGAGGGTGTGCTAAAATGGTTTGGACAAATGTGTAGAATGAATGAGGACAGAATGGTGGGCAAGGTACTTAGATCCGAGGTGGATGGGGGTAGGGGGAGGGGAAGGCCAAAGTGGAGTTGGATGGATGGAGTAAGAGAGATTTTGGGTAGAAGGAATTTGAGTTTAGAAGAGGGTAGAAGATTTGCGGAGGACAGAGTGAGATGGAGGGCGGTGGTGAAAGGAGATAAGAGATAGGAATGAATGTTTTGTGAGGGAATTGTGGCGGGCACCACCTCACGAAAGTGGAAAAGTGTAGATTTATATTATATATATATATAATAAATATAAATATACTATATATATATATATATATATATATATATATATATATATATATATATATATATATATATATATA
>SEYY01000476.1:38680-71564 GCA_009176605.1 Armadillidium nasatum | reverse complement strand
AGAATTTTGGATAGTCAGTAGAATTAGGAGATAAATAAATAGAACAAATGAAATTTAGTCGTAGAATGGCAAAAGAGCCTAAGCCATAAATTTTGAGAATCAGAAGACTCCAAATTAGAGACACGGAACAGACAACATCGTTGCGCACATAAGAGCAACAACCGCCTTTGGCTGAAAAATTGAGGATAGAGACAAAAAGGAGGAAACAGTAGTAGTGATGTTGATGTCACAGAGAACTCAGACACCTGAGTTTCAGTTAAGAACAAGAGATGAGGTCTAGAAGAAGAGAGGTGGTGTTCGACAAAGGGAGATTAGAAAAAAGACTGCGAATGTTCCAGAAATTAATGAAAAATGAATACCGTACACCAGGGCAAGTCGGCATAGAGGTCTTGGTGGCGCCAACCCCATCCCCGGAGGCCACCTACTCCCAAGTGGTGATGGGGGAAGGAGTGGATGAGGCTATGTTATTGTGAAATCCGCCCCTCTAGCGATCGTCCGAGGCAGCCATTTTAAGAGTTTTTGCCATTTTTGGATTCATTCAATAGGTTGTGTAAGTGTAAGCGTTTGTAAGTTTGTAGGACACATGTGAAGAAGGAGGAAAGTTGTGGGAGCATAAAGGCACTCCAATGTGAGTCAAGGTACACTAGAGACCCTCTGAAGAAGATGAAACGCGACAAGGAACGAACCAAAGGGCAACACGGAGTGGAAACGGAATGGTCTAGCCTACTCTATCACCCCGCTTGGGTTAAGCCCAGTGGGGGGTACTGTCATCGCTTCGGACGGCGCTACGTCCTACCCCTATAATATATATAACGAATCATATATTAAATAGTATACATATATGATATATATATATATTTAAGATATATATATATATATATAATATATATAATATATATATATATAATATATTATATATATATATAACAAAGAAAGATGTTGAAGAAAGTAAATAAAGAGTGTACTGATTGGCAGGAAATTTTAATTTTTTTTTCTTCCAAAAGTTAGCTTTATGTGATGCTCGAGTTGGTATTGTAGTGATTACTACTCGATGAAGCAAACAACTGTGATGATAAGAAATCTGAATTAGTTTTAGAATTTCTAACCTTTCTGATGCCTATTTAGGAGAAGACACTTTCAAGCACTTTCTGGAAAAATCACTAGAAAAAAAATTTAAATGCTAAAACTGAGAAATGTTTTACTTGTGTGCTTTTAAAACGTTATAATTGTCCCTAAGATTAAATTGAGTGCACAAATTAAGCAAATGAATTTTTGAGACTCTGAAAGCCATTATATACTCTCTGGTTAAATTAAAGAAGATAGGGGAAAGTCACCTTTCTAACGAATGATCAGAAAATTCATCAAGGGTAATTCCTTGATGGCATCAACTCCATTACCGAGGCGATCAACTTCCCAGAGAAGATAAGAGGGGGATAACTAAATTGCATAAGAAAAGTTTGTGTATCTACTTTGTACCAAACACTTTAGAAAATTTTCGAACAGTGCAGTGAAAAACTGTGAAGCCGAAGATAGAAATCCTTCCAATGCGCTCAAGAAAACTATCCTCTAGTTATCTAGTATCAAATTCCTTAGCCAGTAAAATCTTTAAATTTCCTCACGATTAAATCTGTGAAAGAATTGATAAAAAAAAAAAAAAAAAAAAAATATGATTAGGATACATAAATACAAACCCCAAATAGGTTCTACAGCTTGATCTTTCTTCCAAGATTTCTTTGCTCCCCTAGCTTTGTAAACGACTGTTTTTTGTCTCTTTCCCTGAAAAATGCATAACGTTAAGTGATATATATATATATATAATATATATATATATATATATATATATATATATATATATATATATATATATATATATATATATATATATATATATATATATATATATTATATATATATTATATATGAGGTTTAAGGGTAATGCCAGTGTCAGTTTGTCTTTAAGTCTGTTTACCTTCAAAACTCTGAATGAAAAATATTCTTTTTTTTTGTACAGTGTGAAGTTGTGGAGAATATTCAATGTGACATTGTGTGAGTTTAGACCTGTAGGGTTGTTTATTATATAATTTGAAGAGTATTTATTTTGTTGATTACTATTAATAAAATAAAGAAATTTGACTGAGATAAATTGAATTATAATAATATGTATCACATACAGGACTCTTAATTTTGTGAATCTAGACCCTCCAGCTGGTACTTATAAAGTGAAAAGAAATAACAAATATCATTGTAAACATCCAATGTAATAAGTTATACGATTAATAATGTTGTTTATTTGAAAATAGTAAAATCATTAGCATCTTAATTTAGGAGAGAAGGTAATTATATTATTGGATTTATTGTAAATGTATTTTTTTCTGTTTTTATATCTTTTTAGAGTTTTTTCTTTTGTATCTTTTGAAGGGTCAATAAATTTTCTTTTCGTTTCTTCCTGCTACAAGATTTTTTAAATTCCTGCTCGATATGGATAGCTACTAAATTGTGACATTAAAAGTAAAGTAGGAGGCAGCTTAGACTAGCATACTACTATACATAAGTGGTATAGTAGATATACCTTTGATACATCATGGCGGTTACTTCTATTAAAGAAAACTCTAACACAGTATTGGAATAAATATGTAATTGTAACAATATAATAATTCGTTATAAAAATAATATTTCCTTGAAATTTTTTTTTGAAAAGTTAAATAATTCTTGGTACAGATTTATATTTATAGACGATAGGAAATATTCTTAATTAAAAAAAGATCTCATATAATTTTTTAATTATATGTTATTTTCTTATTTCTTATTATTCAACTTCCAGATCAGATCACTCAGTTCATTATGTGAAGTTATTTGGAAATCACTTTCACTGTCGACATTTTCTTGATTGTGTGCGATATCAGACACTCGAAACTCATGCTCTGAAAGCTGTGGTAGTTTATGTAAAGTTGAGAGGGGGTACAAGATCTGAGTGGGTGTTGCGATTTATAAGTAAAATCTAACCAGTTATTATGTTATAATAGAAGAATAAATGAATGATTCCACGAGTCCTTTGCTATGTTCTTGTGGTAGGTATGCTTTTCATTTTGTTCTATTATTATTAATATTATAATATTTACTTATTCTTGTCTCCTCTTTTGGTTTCGCCTTCAATAGAATATTCCTACGCGGGCATTTCGTTAGCGGCCATTTTTTGAGCATCTCCCGTCTTCTTTACTCGAAAAACTTTCATCTTACAACGCTTGTAACTTTTATAAAATGCATTTGGTCATTTTTATAATATTTTCGTAACCAGGAGATAAAATCCTTTATAGATATATAAATTGCCACATTTCAGAGATATATATATATATAAATATATAAGCACGTGATAACCTGTTACCAGTCAATTTTCTTGGTTAAATGTAATATACCTTCTTATCAAGTTATTAGATCCCAATCATTAAATACTTATATAAATCAATTAATTAATTATAGAAAAACAAAATAACCTCAACTGTTAATTTCATCACTCAAATTGAGGACATTCGAAATGTTCTAAAACTTAATTGGCGTTCGTTTGTTAACAAGCAAAAGCAGAAAATAGAACTTCTGGTAACGATTTACTAATTACATTTTATATATTTCAATCACTTAATTTTTAATTCTCTGTTGTAAATATAGATTAATAGAAAATCGAGTTAACTAACTTATATCGAACTACTTTAACTCGTTACATTCGAAGCCCTAGAGCGCTTTCGCTTGAGGCGGCAGTCTAGAAGTGAAACTTGTGAGCGCAGATTGTGTTTGTGTAGAGCTAAACATTTTCGCATTCGATGTTAGATTTAATAATAATCGAAATGTTGATTTAACTAAAATTATGAATATTAATGTAGAGATCGTTGCTTCAACTGAAATATTCTCAGAGTTAATATTTCCTCCATTTAAAGTAAATCATTATTGTGTGATTTTCGTCAAGAATATTATTCGTGAATTTGGTTTCGGTACAACTTGTAAGTAGTCCATCGTATAGAGTTTTAAGTATAGTGGTTATACTTTCCGTCGTCTCAAGTTTGGTCTACTGTATGTAAGTGTGTTCCATTATAACTGGAAACAATAATAACCTTTATTATTGCTTCCATCACTGCACTTAGTTTAAATCATTGTCGTGTCATTTGTATCGTGATTGGTTTACACACATTAGTATTATTGTTACATACATTCTACTACTAAATGAAAACAACCTTGCAATTTACTTGTCTCACTCTAATCCAAGTGAATTTAATATACATCTACGATTCTTATTTCAATTTCCACCTAGTTTCTTCTCAATCATCTTTCCTGACTTTCAGGTGTTGTTTTTAGTTAAACCTGGTGTCTATTTTGGAGTTCAAGATTGATAAGTGACCGGTTGCAGTGTTGAGAAATGTTGTAATCGATTATTTATTGAACTTTAATGAAAACTTGGGCAACATCCCTGGTTTAAACAAAAGCAGGAAAGGTGGATTCTCTACAATATACAACCTACTACACAACCATAATAATCTGGGAAACAACCTGGAGCAACCCCCTCCTTATACAACTGCATTTTTTATTTGGTTTTCCAAACCAACTGTTGAGCAATATTTGCAGTTTATTGCGTTAAAAAACAGTTGTTTGGAAAAGGAGTGATTTTACTGATTTGATTGACAAATTAAAACTGTCGTCAGAATTGGAAAAACATCTTGGCGCTCAACGTGCATTTAAAAACCGTCGTTTAGTGCCATTTCCTGGCACCTAACGTTTAACCGTTTAATCATAGCAACAATATTGATGTTATTTTAAATTTTGGGAATTATCCCAAAGCAACAATATTATTGTTATTTTAAATTTGTTTAGGAATTATCCGACAAGAACATTAAAAATTGTACTTTTCTAACTTCTAAACACCTAAATTTTTTTTAAAACCGCCTTTTCCGCAACATTTAAAAAGTTCAAATTTTTCTTTTTTTTTAAACCGCTTCGCATTGATTTAAAATTTATATTTCTTTTTTACTATTAAGCGAAATTTCAATTTTTTTTATAAACCGCTTCGCATTGATTTAAAATTTATATTTCTTTTTTACTATTGTGAAATTTCAAATTTTTTTTAAACCACTTTCGCTGTGATTTTAAATTTTTATATTTCCATTCTGACTATTGCGATATTTCTTTTTTTATATTTCAAAATTTCCCTCTTGCCAATTTTTATATTGTTGGCCCAATTTTTTTTTATATTTTTAAAAACCCCCTATTGCAAATTTTTTATACATTGTTGGCCTAATTTTTTTTATATTTTTAAAACCCTTTCTTGCAATTTTTTTTATATTGTTGGCCAATTTTTTATATTTTTAAAACTCCCTCCTGCAAATTTTTTTTATATTGTTGGCCAATTTTTTTGTATTTTTAAAATTCCCTCCTGCAAATTTTTTATATTTTTAAATCTCTTCCAAATTTTTTTTTATTTTTGCAATTTTTTTTTTTTAAAATTTTTTTTTTTAAAATTTTGGGCCATTTTTTTTTTATATTTTTTTATAAATTTTTTTTTTTTTTTTTTTTTTTTTTTTTTTTTTTTTTTTTTTTTTTTTTTTTTTTTTTTTTTTTTTTTTTTTTTTTTTTTTTTTTTTTTTTTTTTAATTTTTTTTTTCTCCCCTAATCTTAATTTTTTTTTTTTTTTTTTTTCCTCTTTAAGCTGCCGTTCAGCTTAGTAATCTATTTTTATATTTTTAACTTGCTATTTTTAAGCTACTCAGCTTGCCCAGTACTGCTATTTTAAGCTGCCTTCAGCTTGGCAGTAATCTTATTTTTTATATTTTTTACTGCTATTTTAAGCTACCTTCAGCTTGCCAGTAATCTTTATTTTTATATTTTTTTACTACAATTTTTAAGCTGCCTTCAACTTGGCAGTAATCTTTATTTTTTTTATATTTTTTACTGCTATTCTTCAGCTGGGCAGTAATCTTTATTTTTTATATATTTTTTTTTACTGCCAATTTAAGCCGCTCCTTTCAACAGGAATATTCTTACTGGTTTGTAATTATTTTTTTCTCCCTTTTTTTTTTTTTTTTTTTTTTTGTTTTCGCGTTTAATTGTGGGGGACGTCCACCACGGTGCAGACCTAATAAAGTCTGCCAAACTCACAACGGTTACAAATCAAGGAAATTTACATCACAAATAAGCGTTCTGACTTGTAATTTGAAATTCCAATTATCTATTTAATTGATATATTTCAACAGAGCTTTAATTAAACTTCAATTTATTTAATTAAGCTCTCCAATTTAAAGGGCCAATTTACCTTTACAGGTCTATATTGTAGCATAGTTTAAGTTAAAATTTAATTCATCAAATTTGGTCACTTAATTAGCCCAATCAAATAGACACACCTTAAATTCAACTCATTTTTTAGACCTACTTACACTAGGTCTAGTTAATTGAGTATACCTCTAAAAATTTAAGCTCGCTCCTTTAGACTTGCTTACATAAGGTCTAGTTGATCGAGCACACCTCTAAAAATTTAAGCTCACTCCTTTAGACTTGCTTACATTAAGTCTAGTTGATTGAGCATACCTCTAAAAATTTAAGCTCACTTTTTTAGACCTGCTTCTACTAGGTCTAGTTAATTGATAGTATCCTAAACCTTAATTTATTAGTTTAGGTATATTATATTAGGTATATATTAGGTATATTACTATTCCCCATCCGATATCCTTTAATCTTAATTTATTATGATGACCCCCGATC
Source organism: Armadillidium nasatum (assembly GCA_009176605.1). Lineage (NCBI taxonomy): Eukaryota > Metazoa > Arthropoda > Malacostraca > Isopoda > Armadillidiidae > Armadillidium > Armadillidium nasatum. The sequence goes on along the minus strand of SEYY01000476.1, from coordinate 64,826 downwards.
CAAATAGGGACATGACAGATATCGGAGAAAGAAGATTAGATCATGCGAAGAAACAAAGAAAATTACTACGATCTCGAGCGACAAAGTCCGTCCATGAAATAGATAGGATTAGACGATCCTGAACCTCATCTGGGGAGACTAATAGCGCTAGTCAAAACCTTAGAAGGTATCGAGGCAGACTTAAGTGGGTTCGATACCATCATACAGGAGTCCTTAGATGACGACGCACTCTTTAGAGACGACGATGAATGTTTTGAGCGTCAAATGGCTATCACCGATAAAATTGAAACAACCAAACGAATTTTAGAACCCCTTAAGAGGGAGGCAGCCACACCAACCATCAATTCCACTTCGGAAGACCCCGCGTGCACCCGAGGCTTTCAAAGCTCCCCATTAAACGCCTACCAACCTTTGATGGAGATATATTAACCTTCTCCAATTTCATAGAAGTGTTTGAGACAAATGTGGAAAATAAAGGGTACTCCGAGATAAATAAGTTGAATCTACTATTAGATTGTCTCAAGGGTCCCGCTCTCAAATTGGTTTCTGGTTACACAGTCTCAGGCAACAACTACAAGATCATTCTAAATTTACTGAAGAGAGACTTTGGTAATCCTGCTAAGGTCAAGGAGACCTTGATATCGAAACTGCTGAGCATATCAGCTCCCAAATACGACTGCAACGAGCTTTATCAATTTATGGTGGAGATACATTGTTACGTCGAATCCCTTAAAACAAAAGGAATGGATCAACAATTGCGGCAGCTGTTCAACCCTTTTAGGAGTGCTTCTTGCCAAAAAACTCCCAGCTCAAATAAGAGAAAAGATTCTCTGGGAAAACTCAAAGGACAAATCAGAAGATTCTGGACTTTGGAGTCTCTGATGGACAGTTTAAATCAAACATTAACTGTCCTAGAAGCTTCTGGTCAATCCTTGTCTTCCAGTACAAAAAATGAGAAGACATCTTCCAAGAATTCTGACAATAACTCCTCATCGAACAACAAGTGGAAGACTACTGGGACAAAGCCCAAGCAATCAACTGTGTTAGTCACCACACAAACCAACCTTCCACCACCCACTAAATCATTCCAGAAATCAAATAATAATCATAATAATATTAATAGCAAAAATAATGGTAGTAATGATGTTAAAATTCATGGTAATAATAAAAATAGTAATAATAATCAGAATAACAACAATGCTACTAATTTGAATGTAAAGTGTAGATTCTGCCGTAGTAAACACTACACTTCTGAGTGTGGTTTACTACCCTCTCTTGAATTAAGAAAACAAGTGGCGGAGACACACCAATGGTGTCTCAAGTGTTTGGCCTCATATCACCCTACTAATGAGTGCCAAAGCAACAAGACTTGTTACAACTGCAAGTCCCCAGAGCATCATAACCGCTCTTTGTGATCAATTCCAAAAAATCAGTAACGCGTTTCTCTCCCCCAAATCTTCATCAAATAATGTAAAAACGACACTTCTCATCTTACAAACAGTGGGGTAGCGTTACCCATTGCCGATGTGACTATATTTAAGAATAAAAAACCAATAATGGTGCGAACCCTTTGTGACCAGGCATCACAAAGGACACTAGTTACCAGATCAATCTCCAAATTGTTCAACTGTGTTCCTAATTCGAAAATAAACATAGCTATCAATGGTATTAACCATAAAGGTACTCCTTCTGAAGCATGATGTTCGTAACCCTTAACATCAAGACTAAGGAGGGAGTCGTTCCCGTTTCTGCCGTCGTTGTAGACTACTTACCCAATGATTTGAATATTCCAGGTCTGGTGAAGACTACCACAATGTTGAGGAAGCATCATGTTCCCCTCGCAAACCCTTATCCAACCAGTGACAGAGTTTCAGACATTGGAATTTTGCTCTGAGCTGATCACCTAAACAAATTTCTTAAATCTTTTGAAAAGGTTCATGACGTCAACTTAATGAAAACTAACCTTGGTCATATCATATGGGGACAACTGACCTTCACTTCTAGTAATTCTGACGCTCAAGTTACAGTCGTGTCTTCATTTCGGACTGAGATTCAGTTCACCGAAGATATAAATAATTCTCACTTATCATTTATTAATTTGTCATTTGTCTAAAACTCCATCCTTCAATAACATGAATGATATCCTTACGCTCTCTTAAATGAGTTTACTCATTTCGTATCTTTCTGGCACACTTCACTCCCAGGGGGTTTCTGTCCTCGGTTCTAGGGTGTCGCAAATCGCTCTTACGTGGGGTCGGTACGTTCCTGACGTCCTCCTCGGTTGCAGTACCTCATCGGATGGTCGGTCGATGTCCGTGGTTAGTACTCTTGGAAAGTCTCCCTATCCTTGAGAAAAAAAAAAATGGATGGACAAGTCCCTTTAAGTTCAGTCATTCTGATTTCATAAGGGTTAACCTAGTGTTACCCTATCATACAACTATGTATGGAGTAGATCCCGGATTACTCGAGCCCCCCGTGGTGAATGCAAGCCATAGTTGCGGGGTTAGATGGTTCGGCGGGTAAGTCTATCCCCCCACCATTCTCTTACTTTCGATGACTGAACACCCCTATGCCAAGGAGACTTTGTTCCACTGGTTTGAGAAAGGGGTTCCACCCCATCTACGGCAAGGGAATTATCCCACCTGGGTTGAAGGGTTATTTTCCTCGAGTCGTCACAATCGGACATCTCTGCGGCCTCCCAAAGGGGTGAGCTAATTGGAGGGTGAAGGATTGGACCGATCCATTCCCTTATTACTCGTTTGCGACATTCCTTAACTCGAGGTCAGTTTTCCTGGGGGTTGGAGTTGCAAGCTTATCCGCAAACATTCTTACCTTTATATCATTCATGTATGTTGTTAGGTGGAGATAATTTTATTTCTAATCTCCTTATAAAACTCTCACAAACACCAGTTTGTACTCATTGTTTTCTCTTTTTTTCGGGGGAGTTAATGTTTCGATTTATAAGTAAAATCTAACCAGTTATTATGTTATAATAGAAGAATAAATGAATGATTCCACGAGTCCTTTGCTATGTTCTTGTAGTAGGTATGCTTTTAATTTATCGTTCTATATTATTATAATATAAAATATTTACTTATTCTTGTCTCCTCTTTTGGTTTCGCTTTCAATAGAATATTCCTACGCGGGCATTTCGTTAGCGGCCATTTTTTGAGCATCTCCCGTCTTCTTTACTCGAAAAACTTTCATCTTACAACGCTTGTAACTTTTTATAAAATGCATTTGGTTCATTTTTATAATCATTTTCGTAATAAGGAGATAAAATCCTTTATAGATATATATAAATTGCCACATTTCAATATATATATATATATATATATATATATATATATATATATAATATATATATATATATATATATATATATATATATATATATATATATATATATATATATATATATAAGCACGTGGCATCCTTTACAAGTCAAAAGATACTAATATAAAGTCAATTTCTTGAGTTTTAAATGTAATTACCACTTTCTTATCAAGTTTATTAGATTCCTCAATCATTAAATACATATATTATTTATCAATTAATTAATTAATAGGAAAAACTAGAAATAACCTACAACTAAAAATTTCATCACACAAAATTGAGGACATTCGAGAATGTTCTGGAACTTGGTCGGCATCTCCGTTTGTTAACAAGCCAAACAATTAAAATAGAACTTCTGGTAACGATTTACTAATTGCATTTTATATATTTAAATTCATTTAAATTTTTACAATGTCTCTGTTGTAAATATAGATTAATAGAAAATCGAGTTAACTAACTTATATCGAACTACTTTAACTCGTTACATTCGAAGCCCTAGAGCGCTTTCGCTTGAGGCGGCAGTCTAGAAGTGAAACTTGTGAGCGTGCAGGTTGTGTTTGTGATAGTGCTAAATATTTTCGTATTGTTGGTTATTAAATTTAATAATAATTTAACCATCGATTTAAATTAAAGTTGTGAATATTAATGTAGAGATCGTTGTGTCAATTAAATATTCTCAGAGTTAATATTTCCTTCATTTGACGTAGATCATTATTGCATAATTTTCGTCGAGCATATTATTTGTAAACTCATGTTCGGCACAACTTGTAAGTAGTTTATCATACAAGGTTTGTAAGTATAGCGGTTATACTTTCCGTCGTCTCAAGTTTGGTCTACTGTCTGTAAGTGTGTTCCATTATAACTGGAAACAATAATAACTTTTATTATTGCTTCCATCACTGCACTTAGTTTAAATCATTGTCGTGTCATTTGTATCGTGATTGGTTTACACACATTAGTATTATTGTTACATACATTCTACTACTAAATGAAAACAACCTTGCAATTTACTTGTTTCACTCTGATTCAAGTGAGTTTAATAGACACCTACGACTCTTATTTCAATTTCCACCTAGTTTCTTCTCAATCATCTTTCCTGACTTTCAGGTGTTGTTTTTAGTTAAACCTGGTGTCTATTTTGGAGTTCAAGATTGGTGAATGACCGGTTGCAGTGTTGAGAAATGTTGTAATCGATTATTCATTGAATTTGAATGAAAACTTGGGCAACATCCCTGGTTTAAACAAAAGCAGGCAAGGTGGATTCTTTACAATATACAACCTACTACACAACCAAAATAATCTGGGAAACAACCCGGAGCAAACCCCCTCTTTATAAAACTGCATTTTTTTTATTTGGTTTTCCAAACCAACTGTTGAGCAATATTTGCAGTTTATTGCGTTAAAAAACAGTTGTTTGGAAAAGGAGTGATTTTACTGATTCTTGATTGACAAATTGAGGCTGTCGTCAGAATTAGAAAAAACAGTGGGTTAGAGGTCGCATTGTTGAATGTAGATCAGGATAAGCCCACTTATCACGATTATTTCAATTGATGCCTATGATATTAACAATATAAAAATAATAGTCATCGAAGTGTGGCTTCTTGGTTCTCTCCAAACCGTTGATACACCAAATTTCAGGAATTTCCTCTTTCTGTTTGTCCACTGGTGCAAATGCTACGTACATGCTTTTCACACAATATGACGAGCCCATGAATTAACTTTATCCCCAAGCTTAACACCAAAATAACCTACATGTGCTATTTTTACAAACCCAGATATAGGTTTCCTATATTCTTTTATGGTGTACTCTCCACATAAAGCAAAAAAAAAGTGGGGATAATTCAGGCAACTTCGTCTTGAAGTAGCCATAACCTCTAAGCTGTTTGATCCATAAAAATGAAAAGATATGAGTGAGAATATACATACACATCCTTTACAACGATAAATATTATACTATTAAGTTATTAATTTTCCCCTTTTGAAAGTAAAACTACAGTTGCATATATATATATATATATAATATATATATATATATATATATATATATATATATATATATATATATATATATATATATATATATATATATATATATTATTTTTTATATTTTTTTTTTTTTTTTTTTTATTTTTATTATATTTTTTTTTTTTATATTATATATATTATATATATATATATATATATATATATATATATATATATATATATATATATATATATATTATATATATATATATATATATATATATATATATATATATATATATATATATATATATATATATATATATATATATATATAGGTGCTCTCACTGTATGTGATTTTTTACAGCAGCACTAGCCAAGTAACAGAAAAAGTAATTTGGAAAACTTGTTATAATTGAAATCTATGCGCGACTGTTTTCCATAGATCAAGGTTGGGAAAACTAAAAATAACAAAAATGTAAATTAACTTGTGAAAGAAAGGTCATTATACAGAAAGCAGTGATTATTTTGAAAGCTTCAATTTGTCTCACTTATAGTTGAAAATTTATTACATGCTGAATCTGCAACAGAAATCAAAAGCAGACTAGAATTTTTTAAATTCAACCATATATAAAAAACTAGAACTGATGCTCTATGTTCAATGCAATTTTCTTAACCAGCGGCACAAATTACCCCAGAAACGACTTAAAAAACCAAGGCACAAAACAAAATTTTGTTGGCCTGTGAATTGATAATTAAAAAACCAGAGCAGTACAGTTTTGCATAGTATCACATGAGTATATGGAACACTATACAATCTTGGGAGCCACTTTATTTTAAAGATAACTTTTATCACAATTTGACTAATATTAATTAATTAATTCATCAAAATTTAGATAATTTAACTATTATACCTAAAGGCATAAATCGGGACAAACAGTTTTTTGATTGTGTAACTGTGAATACTAATGAAAATCACTAATAAAGACATTATTAATTATACTTCAACAGCAGAAATCAACGGTATAGAGCATCACTACATTGAATTCTTCTCAGGGATTGTAAATTTTAGGCAAAATATTTGTAGTTTCTTAATTTCATTCGATAGGGAGCAGTATTTGCGAAAACAGGCTGTTATAAAATAATAATAAACCCTTTCTCCCATTAACTCATAGTATCTACTAATATTGCTAGTGGTGGGATTAATTATATTTAACGTGAATGAGTGGACAGGCCAGAAGGTAAAATCAGAATTTAATTCAATGAGCTTATCTTTATCAGGAAAACCTTTTAATGCAGGTTCTATTATCTAAGAGTGACGTCCTGAGTGTAAGTGATTATGATGGGAGATTGGCAAAGGGCATCACACACCCAGTCAGTATAGAAATGATTAAATTTTCCATCCCATTTGCGTAATACGAATATATGAAAATGCTTTTGAGATTAAAAATTAACCTACGAATTTTCAGAGGAGTATTTCTAACATAGATACCCTGGAGAAAGTATTAATAACATTGGGAATTAATGGATTTAAGCAAAAATTCTGAAAGCTCAACTTCTGTAGAAGAAAAATGAATTTTCTTTGAAATAATATCTCAATTGATTTAAATTTGTCACTCAAAAAAATCTTATTAATGTTTTTAAGTTTTTTATTCCTTACTCTCTTAAACAGTTACGCCAATCTTTTAGTATATTAAATTTCTACAGGCGAAAATTCCAGAGTGCTCTTTAATAACATAAACCTTTATCTTCCCAAAAGGACAGTAAAACAATTAATTGGACACTCAAAAGCCAAGTTGTTTTTTCATTCCAAATTACTGAGTTTCCCTAATGAAAGTCCAGAGGCTTCACCTTTGGAATTTCACTTGGTTGAATTTGCGAGTAGGTACGTACGTCAACAAATGCAATGCATCATCACGAGGTCCATAGCTTATAATTCAACCACCTATAATGAGGTTCGTAGAAAATATATCATAAAGAATAAATTTCATTGTGATGCGCAGTTGTGTCTTTAGGAAACTATCCAATTTCCCAAAAAAAATAATTTTCAGCCGATTTTTCTGACATTTTCAGTGTATATAGCTTTTTTCCCGGTGAAAAAAAAGTTCATTTTCTTTTTTTTTTTGAGTCTCTAACGGTTAAAAAGTTTTTTTTGGAAATTTGACCCTTTTTCAAATGAATGGTGGGGTCAAAACACTTTTCGGAATGATCTAAAATTTGGAATGTATATTTAAAATTCTATGGGTTACAAATGCTTCTAACAGATATTTGTTCCCAGAATTATAAAAAAAAAAAAAAATAAACCCAAAAAAAAAAAAAAACTAAAAAAAAAACCCTACCTTTTCAGACAAATTTTTTTTAAAAAAACTACAACTATTACATTTTTATTTCTGGTGGGTATATAGAGGATGGATGTGGCTACAAATTTCTCTCTATACTTTATTCTATGCAATTAGTTGGTTTCGAGATATAATCTCTCAAAAAAGGTCCATTTTTGACGAAATTTCAGAAATTCCTAAAATTTGAGAGGCTATATCTCTCTTCAAACAAATAGTATTTAATAATGCTTTAAATAAAATTTGTAGCCCTGTCCATCCTCTAAAAAATATCCAAAAATAAAAGAAATTAATTGGTAGTGTTTTTTGAAATAATTTTTTTCTGAGGAAGGGTACTTTTTTTTGCAAATTTTTTTTTTTCAAGAAAAAATTCAAGTGCTTATAACTTTTTTTCTAGACGATATCAAAATCTGTTCCAGTAAGGCAAAAAATTGGGGCTAAGATTATTCACTTAAATTTTCAGCTCATGAGGACCATTGGTTTAACCCGGCTATTCATTTTTTTTTAACTTTGGCACCAAATAACTTTCAAACCATTATTGAATCTGAAAAACGCTTGAAATCAACTTAGAACTTCGGGAAAAAATGCACATACCTTGAAAATTTCAGCTCAGTTGGTCAAATAGTTTATAAAAAAAGGGGAGAAATTAAAAATTATTTTTTAGATTGGACCCTCTCCTTTAGATTAAAATTGAGGATAAATAGAGTAAGAGGGAACAAAGAAGAATTTGCATTATATATTCTCTACTTTATGGCTTAAACTTTCTTGCAACTCTACAACTAAATTTATTTGTTCTGTCTACTTATCTCCTAAATCTACAGACTATAAAAAATACTTCGACTATCTTAACTCCAAAATAGAACACATTCAATCTTCTTCTTCTTTCTATGAAATCATTATTTTAGGCGATTTCAATGTTTACCACCGCCAATGGCTTTCATCTAGTTCTCACTCCTGCTAGTGAACTCGCCCACCAATTTTCAATTCAGAACAACATTGAGAAGTTGGTGCATTTCCATACCAACTTCTTATCATTCTCCTTATACTGTTAAACTCTTTCCTCCTCTGGGTTCATCCGATCACCTTCTTATCTCTATATATTGTCCTGTCTCTCCAAGTTTTCCGCAAGAACGGCCCCCGCCTTAGGCGAGGAGAGGATGCTAGCATCTGGGTGACATTAACTCGTCTGATTTGCGGTTGTACTTTTCTGATTTCCCATGAAATGATTACTTGTTTCCGTGGGAGGGTCCCTCGGAATGTGCTGAGGGAAATAACGAGGTGATTCTCTCTGGCATGGAGGATTACATTTTATATTATTTCCTATCTATTAAACCTAACAATCCTTAGTTGAACCCTGCTTGTTCTCGTGCTATTCGCCTCAGGGATGCTGCCTTCAAGGACTACCCTCATCTTTAAACTTAAGACACTCTATTCTCTGTAATACAAAAAACTCATTTCTCCATTCAAAATGCTATTACCCTTTTGGTTCTTCTGCCTCACGACCTTTCTGGCATTTGGCAAAAAATGTTAACTCTAATTTTGCTTTTTCTCTTTCCCTTCTTTAGTATCTTCTGACGGTTCAACTGCCGTTTATCCTTCCTCTAAAGCTGAACTCTTCACTCAACATTTGTCTCTAATTCAATCTTAGACGATTCGGGAACTGTTCCACCTTTTTCATCTCCCTTCAACTCATTAAGTCTAAAATTGTAATTTCCTCTAAAGATGTCATATATGCTCTCTCTGAGTATCACACTAAGAAGACGAACGGTCCTGGATGGTATCTCTCACGTGATTCTCTAAACTTGTGCTTCCAATTTTGCCCTTGTCTTGGTAAACTATTTCTTCTATGTCTTTCTACTTCAACCTTCCCTTCTTTTTTGGAAAATTTCACCTCATTCAGCCTGTGCCAAAGAAGAGGGACCCCTCTCAATCTTCTAACTACAGTCCCATTTGTTTAACCCCCGTTCTTTCTAAAGTTTTCGAATCTATCCTTAACAGGAATATTTGGAAACATCTCAATTCTTCTAATCTTATCTCTGATCGCCAGTATGGCTTTCGTAGGGAACGCTCTACTGGTGATCTTCTTTCTCTTCTTTCTGACTCTTGATCTTCTGCTCTTCGACATTTCGGTGAATCTTTGCTGTCGCGCTGGGCATTTCGAAAGCTTTCGAGAGAGTCTGGCACAAAGCTTTGATTTCTAAACTTCCCTCTTTCGGTATCTATGCTTTACTCTGTGGCCTTCTCTTTGAATTCTTTTCTGGTCGTTCTATAGCAGCTGTTGTAGACGATAACCGCTCATCCTTTAAATCTATTGATAGTGGTGTTCCTCATAGATCTGTCCTATCCCAAACACTTTTTCTGCTTTCCATTAGTGATCTTCTCACTGTTACTTCATCTCCTATCCACTCCTATGCCGATGACTACACCCTTCAACCTCTTTTCAATTTGAAAGGCGTTCCTCACAACAAAAGCAGTTAATAGACACAAGGATGGTAGCCTTGAAGCAACTGACCTCTGACCTATTTCGTATTTCAAATTGGGGCAGAAAAAACCGGTCGTTTTCAATGCCACCAAAACTCAATTCCTCGATCTTTTTACTCCACATAACCTTCCATACAACTATGACATCTTCTTCGAAAACAAACAACTCAAACCTACATCTGTTTTTAAAACTCTCGGTGTATCTTTTTCTCTTGATCTTTCTTGAAAAGATCACGTTACTCCTCTTTCTAAAAAACCTTCAAAGAGGTTTGGTATTCTAAGGAGTTTTCAGAATTTCTTCACTCCACCCCAGTTGCTTGCTCTGTATAGGGTTGTTGTTCACCTCTGTATAAAATATGCCTTACACATCTGGGGTGGTTCCATTCGTAAAGCTCTAATTAAAAAGTCTAGGGCTTTTCGTCTTATCAACTCTCCTACTCTTACTAATTCTCTCCAGTTTCTTTCTGGCCGTTGAATTGTTGCATCACTCTCTATACTATCACTATTACAATGGACACTTCTTCTGAACTCTCTCGTCGACATACCTCCTCTATTGTGAAGAGCTCGTCGACACGTCTTTCTTCACAGTCTCATCCTTTCTTTGCCCAATTCTCTGATCCTAGATTTAACCGCTAAGCTCAATCTTACGTATACTCTCTCTCTTCATTATTTCCCCAACTTCCTTTGACTTATACACCTTTCAAACTGCAGTGATATCTGGACATATCGACTTTAGTTTGACCAGGTTTCCGATTCCCTACTCTTGGTAGAAATTTGCTGTAGGCCTAGGTTGGCCTTCGATATTTTCCATAGTGATATAATATATATATATATATATATATATATATATATATATATATATATATATATATATAAAAATAAAAAAAAAAAAAAAAAAAAAAAAAAAAAAAATAAAAAAAAAAAATTAAATTTTAATAGAACAGGGCAAGTCTTTCGAGAAGACAAACACTTCTCCTCATTCAAGCCTGGTACTAAAGGAAACAAGCAATTTACATAAAGAGATGATGAAATTAGGTTTGTTAAAAACAAAAATAAAAACAAATATATTAAAAACATTAAAATGACAAAAGAAAAGCTTTATAAACGCAAAAGTTAGTGCTAAGTTACTTCGTTAAGACTTTTGATAAATTTAGAAACTTTTGAATTATACCTAATTTTCTACACAAACTTTGTGTAAATTGCTTTTGTTTCTTTTAGTATCGGACCTGAATGAGGAGAAGTGTTTGTCTTCTCGAAAGACTTGCCCTGTTTTATTAGTTTTTTTTTATTATTATATATATATATATATATATATATATATATATATATATTATATAATATATATAATATATATATATATATATATATATATATGCCAAGGAAATGCTTAGAGGGGCGGCATCCAAAGAATGCCCTCATCCACCTCTCACCACTCATCACCTGGGAGTTGGTAGCCTCCGATGATGGGATGGTGCCGCCATGACCCGGCGTCCGCTTGCCCGTGCACGGTCTTCTTTTTAATTTCTGCAATATTCGCGATTTTTTTTAATTTCCACTTGTCGATCACCATCTCTTCTTCTAAACCTCATCTTTTGTTTGTAACCGAAACTCAGGTGCTTGAGTATGCTGACAGCAAACCTTATTATGTTACCTCCTACTGTCTCTATCCTCAATTTTCAGCCAAAGGCGGTTGTTGCGCATATGTGCGCAACGATGTTATTTGCTTTCGTGTCTCAAACTTGGAGTCTTCTGAATTTTCTACTTTATGGCTTAAGCTCCCTTGCAATTCTACTACTAAATTTATTTGTTCTGTTTATTTTCCGGAGAAAAAAACTCGATTCCTAACTTTTTTACGAGTGATGTAAGGTTTAGGAGTTATTTCGAAAATTTAAGGTATGTTCAAATCTGCGGTGAGGAGACATGAAAATTTTTTTTATCTGAAATTTGGAGGGTGTGTTCCTAAATCTATTGGCTACAAAAACATCTAATATACTTTTGCTTCCAGTGTTATTCAAAAAATGTCATTAACCCAATACTGATCGAAAGTTCAAAATAAAAAAAAATTTAAAAAAAATCCACTTTTTGAAAAAAAATATTTTAAAAAAAACTATAATAACTACAAATATTATTTTTCGTAGGTATATAGAGAAGTTATGGAGCTACAAATTCCTTTGTATTATTATTCGATCCGATTCGATTTTTCCGAGATATAGCTCTTCAAAGAAGGTTCATTTTTGTGCAAATTTTCAAAAGTTTTAAAAGTTTGAGAAGCTATATCTTTTTTCAACAAATAGCACTTAAAAATGCTCTAAGCAAAAGTTGTAGGACTATCTCTCCTCTAAACAATTTCTAAAAATAAAAAAAAATTAGTAAGTTTTTTTTTTAATAATTTTTTCTCCGGAAGGTAGGATTAAAAAAAAAAAAAAAAATTTGAAGTGTTTATGACTTTTTTTCTAGACGTTATATCAAAAATCGTCTCCCACAGAATCGAGAAATTGGGGCTAAGATTGTTCAATTAAAATTTTCAGCTCATGTGTTCTATGGTTTGATCCCGCTATTCATTTTTTTTTTTTTTAACTTTAACTAATCCTAGTAAAAACTTAAAAAAAAAAAAAAAAAAAAAAAAAAAAAAAAAAAAAAATATTATATTATATATAATATATATATATATATATATATATATATATAATATATATATATATATATATATATATATATAATATATAAGCTATATAAGCTATATATACTGAAAATTTCAGCTCAGTCGGTCAAAAATAAAAAAGCTTTCAAAATATTGGACCCTCTCCTTTTTTAACTCTACTTGTTCTCACGCTATCCGCCGTAGGGATGCTGCCTTCAGATTACCGTAGTCTTCAAACTCCTGAAACTCATTCAATTTATTTTTCATCCCGGAATCGTGCAAAATCTATTCTTCGAAATACCAAAAACTCTTTTCTCCGCCGCAAATGCAATAATCTTTCTGGTTCCTCTTCTTCAAGCTCTTTCTGGCATTTTGCAAAAAATGTCAACTCTAACTTTGCTTCTTCCTCTTTCCCTCCTTTAGTATCTTCCTGATGGCACAACTGCCATGTTTTACCTTCTTCTAAAGCTGAACTCTTCGCTCAAACTTTTGCCTCTAATTCAACCTTAGACGATTCCGGAGCTATTCCTCCTCCTTCAACCCCCTCCAACTCATTTATGCCTAAAATTATAATTTCTTCTAAAGATGTCATTTCTGCTCTCTCTGAGCTTAACACTAAGAAGGCGTACGGTCCTGATGGTATTCCTCCTGTGGTTCTCAAAACTTGTGCTTCCGAGCTTGCACCCTGCCTTGGTAAACTATTTCGTCTTTGCCTTTCTACTTCAACCTTCCCTTCTTGCTGGAAACGTGCGCTCATTCAGCCTGTGCCGAAGAAGGGGGATCCCTTCTCAACCCTCTAACTATCGTCCATTTCTTTAACCTCCGTTCTTCTCTAAAGTTTTCGAATCTATCCTTAACAGGAAGATTTGGAAACATCTCAATTCTTCTAATCTTATCTCTGATCGCCAGTATGGCTTTCGTAAGAAACGCTCTACTGGTGATCTTCTTTCCCTTCTTTCTGACTCTTGGTCCTCCGCTCTTCGGGGTTTTCGGTGAATCTTTTGCTGTGGCGCTAGACATATCGAAAGCTTTCGATAGAGTCTGGCACAAAGCTTTGATTTCCTAAACTTCCCTCTTTCGGAATCTATCCTTCTCTCTGTGATCTTCTCTCTAATTTTCCTTTCCGGTCGTTCTATAGCAGCTGTTGTAGACGGCCACCGTTCTTCCTTTAAATCTATTAATAGTGGTGTTCCTCAAGGATCTGTCCTTATCTCCAACACTTTTTCTAATTTTCATTAATGACCTTCTCTCTATTACTTCATCTCCTATACACTCCTATGCTGATGACTCCACCCTTCATTACTCCTTTCATTTTGAAAGACGTCCCTCCCAACAGCAGTTGATAGATTCAAGAAGGATGGCCTTGGAGCAACTGACCTCTGATCTTTCTCGTATTTCAAATTGGGGCAGAGAAAACATGGTTCGTTTTCAATGCCTCAAAAACTCAATTTCTCCATCTTTCTACTCGACACAATCTTCCACACAACTATGATATCTTCTTCGAAAACACACAACTCAAACCTTCATCTGTCCTCAATATTCTTGGTGTTTCTTTTTCTCGTGATCTTTCTTGGAAAGATCACATTACTTCTCTTTCTAAACAAGCTTCTAAGAGGTTGGGTGTTCTGAGGCGCCTTCAGAATTTTTTCACGCCACCCCAGTTGCTTGCTCTGTATAGGGGTGTTGTTCGCCCCTGTATGGAGTATGCCTCTCACATCTGGGGTGGTTCCACACATACAGCTCTTCTTCGAAAGGTGGAGTCTAGGGCTTTTCGTCTCATCAACTCTCCTGCTCTTACTAACTCTCTCCAATCTCTTTCTGCCCGTCGAATTGTTGCGTCACTCTCTCTTATACTATCGCTATTACAATGGACACTGCTCTTCTGAACTCTCTCGTCGCATACCTCCTCCATTGAGAAGAGCTCGTGCGACGCTCCTTTCTACACAGTCTCATCCTTTCTCTGTCCAACTCTCTGACCCCAGACTTAACCGCTATGCTCAATCTTACATATACTCTACTGGTAAAGTCTGGAACACACTCCCTTTATCTATTTTCCCAACTTTCTTTGACTTGCATACTTTCAAACGCCGTGTATCTGGACATGTCGGCCACCATTCGACCAGGATAGATTTTTCCCAACTCCGGTGGAATTTGGTAGGCCTCCGGCCTTTGCCCACCGGAGGATATATATATATATATATATATATATATATATATATATATATATATATATATATATATATATATATATATATATATATATATATATATATATATATATATATATATATATATTATTGAAATAAGATTTAAAAAATGAAAATAAAATTTAATCTTCATATTCAATGGGGGAAATGCTAATAGTATAATGTGTATATAATAAGTTTCTTTACTTTATCTTACCTCGAATTTATTCCTTTCTTGCATTTCTATGTCACCTGAAGGCTCAACAATTTCGATGGCAGTATCTGTAAATGAAGAAATAATTCTGATAATTGATCAATTTTATTTTATTTACAATAACACTTCTAATTTTTGTTTTGAAGATGTAATCAAAATTTTCATTTCCCTCTTTATTCCAAATATATAATAACAGAAGGAACTAGTTATTATTACCTGCATAAATTTCATCGATGATTCCGTAAGGATCTACAGCAAAAAAATTACAAAGCTCATTGTGAAAGAAAACGTCTGCAATTCCAATTGAAATGCCACTTATAATACAAATAATACCTGCAGATGGTAAAAAAAAAAACTTTTTAGCATAATTGGTATTAGCCGAAGAACATATAACAAATGAAAAGAGGATAATTTTTATATTTAGATGACATTCAAAAGGAAATGATAAAAAAAGGAAGGCAAAAGTGCTCTGCATTGGTAGTTAAGATAGTGAAGTGTGTCCTGGAAAGGTGAGAAGCACCATACGATTTGGTTTATCCTTCATGTACCAATTTATAATGGAAAGGGTGACCAACTCTGATTATTATAGAAGAATAAAGTTATTGAGTGTATAGTAGGTAAACTACATGGATGAGTGAAAGCAGAATACGTTATGAGAATTACGGGGAGGAAGATTGGGTGATGAGCGATGTAGTTTTAAAGATGCTCAAGGATGCGTCGATCAGGTTCTTACTTTAAAAACGCTGGTTGCAGAAAATTGCTCAATAGAGAAGAAAGGCGTTTTCGTGTGGTATTTTATTTAAAAAAAAAACAAAGTACAGAGTACAAGGAAAGAAACTATGGATAGTATGGGAAGATTACGGCTTAAATTATGTTTTATTTAAGGTGATTAAAGGGGTTAAAAGTAGCAGCAGATTTTGTGCTAGAATTAAGTCATGGGAGATAAGTTGTTAAAAGTAGTAGTATTAGTTCTGAAGTTCAGATAGTATTTTAATGTTTCCGTGGTTATTTAATATAGGTATGGATTGTGTAGGAAAACAGAGTATGAAATTCGTAAAGGAGAGATAGACTTCTTTCTGCATAAAGATATTCGGAGATGAACATTCTACTTTTTGCTGACGATACTGTGATTTTGGGTAATTCGAGAGAAAAAAGAAAGGGACCTTCTAACTAACAGGATGAAAATTAGTGACAGACAAGAAAATGACGAAGAATTAGTCTAGACTGGAAAGCTTCTCCGAAACGGGTGAATAATGTAATTATGAGGAAGAATGAAGGAAGAGAATGACTATGGTGTTGAGGAGAGATAAAGAGTGTTAAGTAGTTTCAGTAAAGACTTCAAAAAAGAATATATGAAAGGTAAATATGATGTTTTTATTGTATCATTGTTCCAGTATAGGAAGATTACGAAGTAATCCTCTCTCTCTCTCTCTCTCTCTCTCTTCTCTCTCTCTCTTCTACATATATGTATGTATGTATATATATATATATATATATTATATATATATATATATATATATATATATATATATATATATATATATATATATATATATATATATATATATATATATATCTTCTCCAAAATTTCAAAATTTTGGAGTGGAGAAAACTGCTGGATATTTATCAGGTGGAGGAAGGAAAGCATTAGATATAAAGAGAAAACAGATTTTTATTCTTAAATGTAGCTTCAAAACAGTGGAACAAGAGTTCTAGGATGGTGTGGGTGAGTCATTAAAATAGATGATGTGAAATTAGTTGAAAAGGTTTTAAAGAAGGTGGTGGGATGTAATATAAATGAAGAAATAAACCCAAATGGTAAAGACTTTGAGTAATGGTACTATTAACAGGAAAGCTTAATAGTACGAACAGAATTATCCGTACACTAGCGATTATTGAGCATGACAATCATTCTATTTCGCGTTCGGATTTCCAGAAGAAAAAAATATGAATTTGGTTTTTAAAGTTGAGGAGCAATAAAACATTTTGTCACATTTTTTTATTTTTATTTTAATTTCTTTATTTATTTTTTATTTTGTTTTAAACTTGAATTCAATGTGAATTTTACTTTAGTTTATATATATATATATATATATATATATATATATATATATATATATATATATATATATATATATATATATATATATATATATATATATATATATATATATATATAAACAAAGCGAGTCGGGAAGAACGGACCAAACTCAAAGAGTGGATTGTACACAGGATAATAATGCAAAAAAAAAAAAAAAAAAAAAAAAATTTGTTCTTATCCGATTTACATTTGTTTCATTTTATAGCGTGATGACAATTAAACAAAATATCATACATTAACATTTGGGTTATCATAGTGTTATTTTAATAAATGTTCGAAAATACCCCCATTGACCTCTAAACATTTTCGGTTTCGTCCGCAAAGGGCGGCTTTTGCTCTCCTGATTGTTTCATATCTTCCTTTAATAACGCCTGCAGCATTTTGAATACGTCGAATTAGTGCATCCCGAGTGTCTACTTTTACTCTGTATACGTCAATTTTGAACCAGCCCCATAAACAATAATCTAGTACTGTGAGGTCTGGAGATCTTGGAGGCCAACTAATTGGACCACCGCGATCAATCCTACGCTCTGGAAATCTTTCGTCCAAATGTTGCTTGACCTGACGAGATATATATGCGGGTGCTCAGTCATGCTGAAAGTAAATATGCATTCGGATGTTTAGAGGAATATCCTCCAATAGTCCTTGTAATTCATTTTGTAAAAATTCGAAAAGTGGTCTCCTGTGAGGCGATTTTCAAATATGAAAAGGCCAGTTAAATACCCTTCGACATACCACACCACACGTTTACCGTACACCTATGTTGAAAATTGCTCTCACTGTTGAGTTGGGATTTTCGTCTGCCCACACATGACTGTTGCTAGTGTTATTAATGCTGTCACAGGCAAATGTTTCTTCATCCGTGAAAAGTATGCGCGATACAACACGATGATTATTATTTATCCACCGACAAAATTCCATACGTTTAGCATAATCTTCCAGTTATAGGTGTTGCACTCTGTACATGGTATGGGTAAAAGTCTTGCTCCTGGAGTGTATTTATTACTCTTCTTTGTGAAATGTCCAATTGAGTAGGAATTCTAAGTGAGCTAGTCGTTGGATTTTCTACTAGATCCAGAATATTTTCTACTTCTTTAAAACCCTTGCGAATAGCTCGTTCGGATGTTATATCAGCACTGGGAAGTGTTCCGGTTTCGCGCAGTTTGTTAAAAATTCTGATAAATAGGCTTTTATTAGGATGTCTGTGATGGGGAAACCATTGACGATATTCTTCAACAGCAGCTGTAGCACTCCCATTGCAAAACCCATACACAAACAACATATTTGCATATTCCAGATGGGAATAGGTGTTCGGCATTTTTTAACACTTTAATAGTACAAACTCGAAAGACAGAGAAAAATTTTCCGCTTGCCAGGATTCGAACCCATTGACATAATACACTGACACATTAGCAGTAAGTACAATTAATCATATCTTCTCATCCGATTGTCATTTGTTTTCGAACATTTATAAGTTTCGTAGACGAAGCAAAAAATGCTTAGAGTCAATGGCGGTATTTTAGAACATTTATTAAATTAACACTATGTTAACCTAAATGTTGATGTATGATATTTTGCTTAATTGTCATCACGTTATAAATGGAAACAAATGTAAATCGGATAAGAACATATGCTTGTTTTACATTATTATGCTGTGTACAATCCACCCCTTGAGTTTGGCCCGTTCCTCCCGACTCACCCTGTATATATATATATATATATATATATATATATATATATATATATATATATATATATATATATATATATATATATATATATATATATATATATATATATATATATATATATATATATATATATATATATATATATATATATATATATATATATATATATATATATATATATATATATATATATATATCATCCTATTTTATTAACCTCCATTCTTTTAAAGTTTGCGAATCTTTGACTGGAAGATTTGGAATCGTCTCGATTCTTCTAATTTTATCTCTGATTGACAGTATGACTATAGTAAAAAACGTTATCCTGGTGATCTTCTTTTCCCTCATTTCGGTGAATCTTTTATTTCCAAGCTTCCATCTTAGGAATCTATCCTTCTTTTTATGGCCTTCTCTCTGATTTCCTTTCCAGTCTTTTTATGACAGCTGTTGTGGACGGAAACCGTTCATCCTTTAAATCTATTAATATTGGTGTTCCTCAAGGATCTGTCCTATCCCCAACACTTTTTCTTCTTTTCATTAATGACCTTCTCTCTATTATTTCATCTCCTATCCACTCCTATGCCGATGACTCCACCTTTCATTACTCTTTTCAATTTCAAATGTGCTCCCCCAACAGCAGTTAATAGAGGCAAGAGGGTAGCCTTTGGAGTAATTATCCTCGTTTTTAATGCCATCAAAGCTCAATTCCTCCATCTCTCTACTCGACACAATCTTCCACACAACTATGACATCTTCTTCGAAATGACAAAACTCTAACCTTCATCTCTCCTTAATATTCTTGCGCATTTTTTTTTTCTTATTATATATATATATATATATATATATATATATATATATATATATATATATATATATATTATATATATATATATATATATATATATATATATATATATATATATATATATATATATATATATATATATATATATATATATATATATATATATATATATATATATATATATATATATATATATATATATATATATATATATATATATATATATATATATATATATATATATATATATATAATGCTCTAATTAGTAGGTAATTAGTACCAAACCAATTAATCCTTAATAACTTTATTAAAATTGCAAGAATTGAAATTAGATGAAAATTAAGAAGCATCAATGCCTCACACAAAATATGGGTACAATTTAATAAAAACACAAGATATATTTAAAACAGGATTGCGCACTTTATGATCTTCAATGTTATTAATTGTGACCGATAATTTCGGTTGTTTTAATTCTATATTTGTTGGACTCGCCTGGGAATTTACATGGAGCGATCCTTTACCCGGCTGTGTCGTCCGCCCAACTCCCCAATCATTTTTCTCCGCTGTTTTTAAGGCATTTTACTTCAGGCGAACGTCTCGCCCTCTGATTGGTTTGTTCAACTTAGTGCCGTTTATAAAACATTATTGTTGCACTTATTTCATTGTTATCATAATTAAAAGCCTCAACTAAATTAACTAACAAGTAGTATATCGTTAAGGGTTATAACAAAGCTTTCAGTTTCACATTGAATAAACGACACGCAATTATAATTAATTAAGCAAGAGAATGCCTACTTTAATACAGATTCTGTTTGACCCAAAGGGGGGTGAGGAGTTGCCTGTTATAACAAGCTGTTCTACCCCCCCCCCCACAAATTTTCCAAAGTTTGAAGGTAATGGGAAATTTATCAAATGAACTCTTACAATTATTAATTTGGAATTCATTCGAGTAAAGCAAACACTTATTTGATCCTTAAATTGTGAACTCATCACCGCAGATTTTTTTTAAATACTTGCTTTTTCATTATAGAAGAGTGCACAAAAAAGAACAAGCTTCCGGGCTTTCACCATCGTTTCGTGTAAGAGATAAATCTCCTGTTTTTTTTTTTTTTTTTTTTTTTTTTTTTTGAACTCTCTCAGGCGAGCCTTAATTGCTTCTTACTTTCATCCTTATTCGAGCACCTGGAGGTATTTAATCTTTTTTTATTTATTTCTTTTGAACTCTTTCTTTTTCCGCAACTCCCCTAGTTATTCTTCCTCCCAAATTTCATAACTCACAGAGATTTTCCAACATCCTCTAATTACCAATCACAACCAAAAATGCCATTGTATTATAATTATTACCATCATTATTATTATTATCACTATTATAACTATTATTAACATCATTATAATTATTACTATATTTATTATTATAATTATTATTATTATTATTATTATTTTTATTTTCATTGCTATTTTTAACACTATTAATTTTACTATCATTGCCATTACTAATATCACTACTATTATTATTATTATTATCATCATTATTATTATTATTATTATTATTATTATTATTATTATTATTATTATTATTATTATTATTATTATTATTATTATTATTATTATTAATTTATTATTAATATTATTAACATTATCTTTATTCATTGCACTTCAAAACTAAGGATTTATTTATTTTTTTTATTTTTTTTTCCACTATTTATCTACTTCTAATTCAATCACTATTAAAATTTTCTTCCAATATTGTTATTTTCCTTTTCTTCAAATTTCTCTCCTCCGTTCGTTCTCCTCCTATGGTAGGCTTTGTAGCCGTCAGTTGGTGTATATATTTTTCATGAGCTTGCGCACATAATTGTAAATATTCGTTTGTTTCCTTTTTCCTTCCTCGCGCACACAACGTTTCCTTTCTTTTTATAAAGGTCATTTTCGCTTGCTCCGAAATGCACCTTTCTCTTTTTTTTTTTTTTCTGTGGGTATCCTTTGACAACGTTAAAATTCGACTGGACGAAAATTCACTTTTAAAGAAATTTGGTTGTTTTGATTGTGCTCTTGTTCTTGCTGTTTTCTTTTTTTCAATTTTCATTCAATTATTATTAATTATTAATAATTTCTATCTATCAGAAAGTTAGGAGACGCTCTTGTCACTCTGGCGGGAAAACCACTGCTCTAGTTAGTAGGTAATTAATACCAAACCAATTAATCCTTAATAACTTAATAAAATTAATCCTTAATCCTTAATAAAAGCACAAGATATATTTAAAACAGGATTGCGCTCTTTATGATCTTCGTTGCTAATTAGTTGTGATCGATAATTTCGATTTTAATTAGATGTTGGTTTCGTTTAGCTTGCCTTGAGATTTACAAAGCGTGAACTCCTACTCAAGACTCTGTCGTCCTCTAAACTGACTTTCCCCTTCCCGCTCTTTTTGAAAGCATTTTATTTCACTAGAGGGCTTTGTGTCCTCTTATTGGTTGGTTTAATCTACGTGGCATTTACGAACATCATTATTGCACTTATTTATTGTTATCTTAATCCAAAAGCCTCAACTAAATTAACTAACAAGTAGTATATCGTTAAGGGTTATAACAAAGTTTTCAGTTTCACATTGAATTATCCATAAACGACACGCAATTATAATTAATTAAGCAAGAGAATGCCTACTTTAATACAGATTCTGTTTGACCCAAAGGGGGGTGAGGAGTTGCCTGTTATATATATATATATATATATATAATATATATATATAATATAATATATTATATAATATAATATATAATATATATCCATAGGAGTGTCCTTGGAACCCCTACTGGGGCTACAATGGCATTCTGCTGGGTGTTCCTTGGTTGCAGGAACAACCAACCAAAGTCAAGCAACACCAACATGGGCACAACAACTGTTGCGACTAAATTATCAATATAAGACAGAGAAAAATTTTCCGCACGCCAATATTCGAACTCATTGACAACAGCGTCGCCGTTATACTATTTACAAAAGGCTCTACCACCGAGCTAAGCCGCCTTCCCAAAAAAGAAGGCATAGTAGAACGGTTTTCAAGCTATTCTGCTTCGAATCATTGTAGCAACTCGGTACTCATCTAAAAAAATAGGAGAGTGCTTGGAACCCCTACTGGGGATGCAATGGCATTCTGCTGGGTGCTCCTGGGTTGCAGGAAAAACAAAGCAAAGTCAAGCAACACCAACATAGGTACAATAACTGTAGCGACTAAATTAGCAATATAAGACAGGGAAAAAATTTCCGCACGGCAGGATTGAAAACCGTTCTACTATGCCTTTTTTTAGGGAAGGTGGCGTAGCTCGGTGGTAGACCCTTCTGTACATTGTCTAACGGCGATGCTGTTATCAATGGGTTCGAATCCTGGCGTGCGGAAAATTTTTCTCTGTCCTATATTGCTAATTTAGTCGCAACAGTTGTTGTGCCCATGCTGGCGTTGCTTGACTTTGGTTGGTTGTTCCTGCAACCAAGGAGCATCCAGCAGAATGCCATAGCAGCCCCAGTAGGGGTTCCAGGCACCTTCTTATGGAATTATATAGGTACCGAGTTGCTACAGTGATTCGAGCAGAAGAGCTTGAAACGCCTTCTTTTCTGGGGAGGTGGCGTAGCTCGGTGTTAGAGCCCTCTGTGCATTGTCTAACGGCGAAGCTGTTGTCAATGGGTTCAAATCCTGGCGTGCAGAATTTTTTTTCTGACCATGAAAGGTCCGCCCCCTTTTCATGGTCTTTTGGGAGTTTTTTAATCCAGTACTTAATTGAATAATCCGATAATTAATTGTATAATCCGGAAAATCCCCTAATTAATTATGTTAATCCATTAATCGCAGCACCTTTTCCTTTGAACATAAGAACCCTTATTTAACCCTCATATGCTAGAAGTGCCAGGGCCTAACTCATGCTCTTTCCTGAGTGCCATTTATAGCTCTCTTTAGTACTCTCTATCTTTTTCTAGAACTTTCTAGCATTTTTTGACATGGGACACCCTTGATAGTCCACTCCCCTTTTGCATGAGGGGAGTGCCAGTGTCAGTGACAGCTGACACTGAGGGTAAGACTACGTCCGATGCCTCATTGGCTGCATCCATGATCCAATAAGGATGTAGGTGATGACGTCACCTGCGCATGCTCAGACACACACACACTTTACCCTGTGACGTCATGAGAGCACTTTCTAGCTTTACAAGCACTTTCTAACATTTTGTAGCACTTTCAACGCACGCACTCACAAGCACATAAATATTTTTTCATCATGACCCCATCAATATCACGTGATTTGCTTCCGAAGGAGTTTAAAAATTCTGATTCCGACTGATTCTCAAGTTCATAACTGCGGATGGGTCCTCTTTGCGGGAGCGGGCGAGGGGGCCCAGCGTGGCTGACGCGAAATAACGCTGATCGCGACAGCATGTAGCGCTATATGGCGGAAGCGCAGAATAACGAAACGCGGCGAGTGAACGCATGCATAAACATTCATGACGTTATCATCACGTGACATTTTACTTTTGGAGACAATTTTCACTTTCAAATACGAATGTAAAAATATTATGTCGTCATGACCTTTAAAATTTTGTGACGTCATACCTTTTCTTTATTTATTAGCATGCAAGTCTTGACTTGATATTTTTTATTTAACTTAAACAATCATCTCTGGTTTTTCCCTTTTTTATTTATTTCTTTTTTTATTTTTTTTATTTTTTTTATTTTTTTATTTTTTTTTTTTTTATTTTTTATTCTTCTTTTATTTTGTATCTTTTTATTTTTATTTTTCTTATTTTTTTTCTTTTTTCTTTTACTTTTTTTCTCTTTTTCTTTTTTTTATTTTTTTTTAATTTCCTTTGTTTTTATTTTTATTATTTTAAATTAAATGAACATTTTATATTTTTAAATAGTAAAACATTTAAGCATGAAAAGGTGATTAATACACAAACACACATGTTCATTCTCGTGTATATGTACAAACATCCACGTTCAGCGTAAATAAAACATGAAATATCAAGAATTCAAAGAGGAAATGTAAACACATGTCTTATTTTATTTCATTTATTACGTAATTACTAAAAACATAATCATTCACATACCAATTTTTAATATAAATACATTTATAATCTTATTAAAAGTTACATTTTTGGAAAAAAAACATTTTATAAAATAAATACAATACAATTCGCACAAGCTAGATTTAGGCAGTTAGGAGGTTTTACTAGAAAATACAATGTATTTACATGATTAATATTATTATATTTAAAAAGGCAAGATACATAATGATGATTTAACATAAATTCCTAATTTAATGAATCCATAAAATAAACATCATTATTCTAATTTTTATAAACGGAGATCCAGTGTCCATCGCTAACAAATCGAGGCGATGTACTGAAGATAACTCCTGAATCTGCTTCCGAGTTTGCACCCAGCCTAGGTAAAGTATTTCGTCTTTGTCTTTCTACTTCAACTTTCCCTTCTTGCTAAAAGCGTGCACTCATTCAACGTGTCCCGAAGAAGGGGGAACCTTCTCAACCTTCCAACTACCGTCCATTTCTTTGAACTCCTTTCTTTCTAAATTTTTCAAATGTATCCTTAACAGAAGGTTTATGAAACATATCAATTCTTCAAATCTTATCTCTGATCGCCAGCATGGCTTTGGTAATGATCATACAGCCCCTTTATTTAAAAAACTTAAAATCATACAGTGTCATGACTTCCTAAATTTATCCCTTTTAAAACAACACCATAAAATTTTAAAAAATAAAGCTTGCAATTTTTTAGTATCTAGCTTTCATAACAACCAAAATCGAAGAATTAGGCCTTTAAACCTGCGAAATAACAAGGAAATAAATCCTCCGTTCTATCGATTAGAAAAAGGAAAGCAATTTGTGACCTATAAATCTGAAAAGTCGTTTAATGAGCTACCGACGGAACTAAAAAAGGAAATATCATTAAAGTCTTTACTCACAAAATCAAAAAGAATTATATAAATCAGTATTAATTACCAATATCTCGATCAAAGTTATTATAGCTATTATTATTATTATTATTATTATTATATTATCTTATTTTATTTTATATTATTATATTATTATTATTATTTTATTATTATATTATTATTATTATTATTATTATATTCATAAATATTTTTCGCACATTTACTGTTGTTATCATTTTTTTATTTTTATTTCGACATCTGCCACCGACTTTCAACAATATGCTTGGAAAAGAAAGGTTCATTACCCAAACAATAACTAACCGCAAAAATAAACCTTAAGCGATATCGTGGTCACTACACTATGCCAATTATTATCCAAGAAATAAAGAACTCATACTTTAAAATTTTTATTATTATTATTATTATAATTATAATTATTATTATTATTATTAT
>SEYY01000476.1:30860-35860 GCA_009176605.1 Armadillidium nasatum | reverse complement strand
CTCTATTGAAAGCATCGTTAATGAATTCAATCTTTCGTTGCCATAGACTATGCTCGTTGCACATGGTACTACGTAAAAAGTAAAAAAGTTTTTATTCTCTTCAAAGTCGAGAAACATCTTTCTGCTTCAGACGTCGTCATCGGAGTTGTAATTAAAATTTGTAGTAGTCTGGTTATTTTTACAAATTTTTATTCAATCGCAATCTCCGAAAAAGAGACGCTGCCAGGCGTACGATGTCCAAAAACGTATTTAAAAAATATAAATTACGTAGATAATAAAATTATTTTTTTTTTTTCATTCCCAATTTTTCTTTACAAAATTTCTTCAAGGATTCCAGAAATGTTATCCTTTTTAACGTAGGTTTAGTAATTTTTTAAAATATTTAAAGAAAAGTGCATATATATATATATATATATATAATATATATATATATATATATATATATATATATATATATATATATATATATATATATATATATATATCTTGAGCAAGAAACAAAAAACAAAATATATAAATCCAGTAATTTTTTTTCACAAGAAAAAAAAAAACAACTTCACTCAACTCGGTACGATGTAAAACTGCTTTAGTTTGTTTATCTTCTTTAAGATCTGTCTTTTTAGGGCAAAACCAGCAACATTCAAATGTTAGGAAGACAAACTAGCAACTTGAAAATAACTGCTATTGGAATTTGTCATTCTTTTTTCGTAAGTTGCCAGATGTCTTATTTTTTAAAAAAATAAGTTTATTTTTGAAATTTTACAGCCCATTTTATTTAATTTCAATGTGTGAAAAAAATATCGTACAATAAATTTGCAATTTCAAAATGCATTTAATTGTTATTTTCTTTAATGATTTATACTTTTTATGTATTAAGTTGTTAAAAATGAATTTAAATCACTTGTCTCTGACAAAAATTTCTTATTTATTCAACATCCTAAGCCTGGTATTTTCAATTTGGAGGGGCTGCAGCCCTGGAGCCCATAATGACGATCCGCCACTGTATATATATATATATATATATATATATATATATATATATATATATATATATATATATATCCAACACTTTTTCTACTCTTCATTAATGACCTTCTCTCTATCACCTCATCTCCTATCCACTCCTATGCTGATGACTCCACCCTTCATTATTCCTTCCATTTTTGAAAAACGTCCCACCCAACAGCAGTTGATAGACTCGAGAAGGGTAGCCTTGGAGCAACTAACCTCTGATCTTTCTCGTATTTCAAATTGGGGCAGAGAAAACATGGTTGTTTTCAATGCCTCAAAAACTCAGTTCCTTCATCTCTCCACTCGACACAATCTTCCACACAACTATGATATCTTCTTCGAAAACACACAACTCATGCCTTCATCTGTCCTTAATATTCTTGGTGTTTCTTTTTCTCGTGATCTTTCTTGGAAAGATCACATTACTTCTCTTTCTAAACAAGCTTCTAAGAGGTTGGGTGTTCTGATGCGCCTTCAGAATTTCTTCACGCCACCCCAGTTGCTTGCTCTGTATAGGGGTGTTGTTCGTCCCTGTATGGAGTATGCTTCGCACATCTGGAGGTGGTTCCACACATACAGCTCTCCTAGAGAAGGTGGAGTCAAAGCATTCGTCTCATCAACTCTCCTGCTCTTACTAACTCTCTACAATCTCTTTCTGCCCGTCGAATTGTTGCGTCACTCTCTCTTTACTATCGCTATTTTAACGGACACTGCTCTTCTGAACTCTCTCGTTGCATACCTCCTCCATTGAGAAGAGCTCGTGCGACACGCCTTTCTACACATTCTCATCCTTTCTCTGTCCAACTCTCCGACCCCAGACTTAACCGCTATGCTCAGTCTTACATATACTCTACTGGTAAAGTCTGGAACACACTCCCTTCATCTGTTTTCCCAACTTCCTTTGACTTGCATACTTTCAAACGCCGTGTGTCTGGACACGTCGGCCACCATCGACCATGAAAATAGACCTTTCCCAACTCCGGTGGAATTTGGTAGGCCTCTGGCCTTTGCCCACCGGAGGAGACATATATAATAAAAAAAAATAAGTTTATATATATATATATATATATATATATATATATATATATATATATATATATATATATATATATATATATATATATATATATATATATATATATATATATATATATATATATATATATATATATATATATATATATATATATATATATATATATATATATATATATATATATATATATATATATATATATATATATATATATATATATATATATATATATATATATAGGTTAAGAAGTTGTCTGACCTTCGATATATGGAAATATCGATATATCAAAACATCGATATATCAATTCAAATTTTTTGGACATTTGTATTATTATTATTTCATTTATGCCTATTAATATTATTATTATTACTACTATTGTTATTATAATTTTAATTATTAATTTAAGTATTATTATTTAGTTTTCTAGCGTACTTAGTTCGACTTATGCACAACTTAGTGCGCAGCGACCTACGTTACCGTGTGATAAAGGCCTAACCGATAGATTAGAGTGACCATCCGTCCAGAATTTTTCGATCTTTTAAGCCGTGTCCTGATTTTTTTAGAGGGTTATTCGGGACGGACATTTGTTCCTATTTTTAGATTTGGCAAAAATTATTTATTTAGCCAGCGTGGGAGCAGAAGAAAGCAGTAACATACCGCCATACAGGTGACTCATCATCTTTTCTTCCTCCGCCATTTTACTTTTGTTTTGACGAATTGTACCAATATCACCCCTGCTTTTATTTGGTTCGGACTAATGTTTTGGTGATTGTGAGTGAAGTAAATTAATCAGATTTCTGTGAACTATGTTGTTGTTTCGTTTTGAGATAGATTCATTTTTTTGAGATCAAGAAATGGAATGTCTTCAAAAAAGCATGTGTTCTTTTAATGTGGAATTCTAAAAAGAATATCCTTTTAATAAAACCACTATCTCTGATTCAGACGTTCGATGTAATCCATATGCTTCAAGTTTTAATATTGGCCATGAGGGACGATCTAATATTTAGCTCCATATAAATACTGAAAAACAAAAAAGAGCCGTTGCTTTTGCTGCTTCAAGTTCGTCATTGACGTCATTTTTTAAAACTAAAGAAGCTCCCAAAAAGGAATTACAGGTGGCTGCTGTTAAAGGCGCATATGCTTATCATAGTCCATCACAACCAATCTTTTAGATCAATGGATTGTACTTCAAAATTTATTCAGATCTCACTATAACAAAGGTTTTCTTGCGTCAGAACTAAGGAAGAAGCTATTGTTACAAATGTTTTAGCGCCTCATACTGTTTCTGAGGTTAAGACTGAAGTACAAAAGGCTAATTTCATATCAGTAATGAAATATTTCCCAGTCCTTCTGAGGTATGTTGATGCTACCCAAGGAGTACAAGTTGAAACTGGGAATTAAAGTCTTTGCCATGGAGAAAGCTCTGATGTAATAAGCGCATTTCTCACTGAAAGTTTAGAAAGCATTGACGCCAAAGAAAAAACAGTTGCACTTTGTGCTGACAATACCAATTGTAATTTTAGTGGAATTAACAGAAAAGGAACAAATAATATTTTTAAATAATAAGTTGAAAAACTATTTTGGTTACGAATTATTAGGAGTCGGCTGCACAGCACACATAGTGCACAATGCAATTCGAACAGCTTCTGATGTTCTTCCAGTGGAAGCTGAAACTGTTGTTTCAAAAATCTACAACTATTTCCATGTTTACACGGTTCGTGTAAAAATTCTTAGGGAGCTGTGATAGTGTGGACATGGACTATCAAAAGATCCTGAGATATGGTAAAACTCAATGGTTAGCTCTTCTTCCCCCAATTGAGAGAATTCTACAAATGTTTGAACTCTTGAAGTTAGAGTTCAGCGCCCATTGCTAAGCTTCGGAAGGGTCTTAGGCGAAACCCGCCGCTCACTAGAGGGAAGGCTGGAGCGTAGCCGAATCCGGAACCTAGTACGAGTAGCGCCTAGAGCGGGTTTTCCCCTAAGATAGATTTCGGTTACAGCTGTATTTTAAGACCAAGGAAAAATGCCCTACAGTTATTAAATCGAATTTTGTGAATCCTCTATTTGAGATTTGGTTATGGTTTATTCATGGTCAAGCACCAACTTTCAACGATTCGGTCAAGCTGATTGAAGGTTAGAATGTAAGCGTTTTTCATGTTATAGAACAATTCAGTGAACTAAGAACAAGTTTGAAGCCAAAGATTGATAACTTTCTGCCTTTATCATTGAAAAATTTGGTTTCAAAATTGAGTGAGAAGGACATATCACAAAAGAGGAAGTAAGCAACTTTTGTTCAACAACCAAGCAGTTCTACCAGATTGCTCTGGAATATTTGGAGGAATGGTCTGCTCCAATTGACGAGTTACTGACATGCAGTTGGATGGTTCTGAAGGAAATTCCTACTTGAGAAAACATTGAAAAAAATCAAAAAATCATAAATAGAATACTTCTCTCTGTTGAAATAAGTGAAAACGAACTCTACGATGAGTATGTATATGTAAAGCAGTATGTAAAATGAAGAAAAGTTGACTAAATAGAGGGAAATGAAAACTTTAACTTGAAACAAGTGGGTTGAGATCTTCACTCATTTTAGTAAAAATAATGTTCCAAGCTTAAGTAAGTTAAAAGTTCGTCGAATTTTTGCTCTGTTTGCCTGGCACCAATGCTCCAACAGAACGAGTATTTTCATTGATGAACGATCTGTGGTAATCAGTTATCGCTTGACACTTTGCAATCCATTATGATAGCAAAAGTTAACATCAACAAATCTTACCAAGACTTTTACAAAATGTTGTTTTCCAACAGCGACTTGTTTCAAAAAAAAAAAAATCATTCTTTTGAGAAGTATCTGCAGTATCATTCCTAAAGTATGTCACTGTAAAATAGTATTTTATCCAACTTTTGTTTAAATTAAAGATTGCAAAAATAAATTTTTTTTACATAACCTTTAAAA
>SEYY01000476.1:20860-23360 GCA_009176605.1 Armadillidium nasatum | reverse complement strand
TCTCTCATTTGAGCATAGACTAGGCCTTAAAGAGAGAAAGATTAAATGCAGCAGGAAAAAACAGATGATGGCAGAGAGTTCCACAGAACATAAGTGGTAGATAAAAATAAGGCACCACAATAGACAAACATGGGGTTTATCATATTCACAAAAAATTCAGGCGAAAACATGTTACTCTTTGTGCTGAAGAGGGAGATGCAATGGAGGTGGAATGTGCGAGGTTAATTCCCTCGAGCACCTTCCGTTGTACAACCTATAAAAATGAGATAGTGGATCAACATCACATCGCAAAAACAGAGGATCAAGTGAGTTTGAAAGTAGTGGACAGTTTATTAATCTTTTAGCTTTGGATTCAACTCTGTCCAATAGAAATGTAAGACCAGAGTCTTCCCCAAATGTGAAAACAGTATTCCATACAAATTTGGATAAGACCCTCATAAGTATAATTGTTCGTAAGAAAAAAATTCCTCAACCTAAACAGTATTCACAGCTTCTTTGAAGCCGCCTTAGCAAAAATTGTGATATGAAGTTTCCAAGAAAGTTCATTTATATCCAGACCAAAAATGTTAATGTTGTTTATTGGTGAGACGGGAGAGCCGTCAAAGGAGAAAGGAAAATAAGTTGTTTTTGAATTTTTAAAGAGTTAAATTTCACAAGGTTGAGGCGACCCCACCAAGAAATCCCATCCAGATTTGCAAGAATTGAGTCAGAAATTTGAAGACGAGAAACAACTGTAGAAGCAAAAGAGAGAGAGAGTAGATTTGAATTGAGTGGAAGAATGAAGAATTTAGACATCGTTATAAGAATAAATGGAGATATAAGTGGAACTGAGAAGATCGTTGATGAAAATTAAGTATAAAGTTGAGAATAGAACAGAACGCAGAGGAACACCACAATCTACAGAAAAGGAAGAAGAGGTCTCTCCATCAATAAGTGCCAATCTGGAACGATCTGAGAGAAAAGTAGACATAAGTAAGCAAAGAGAAGGAGGAAACCCAAAGGAAGGGAGCTTGAAGAGTAGTGACGTATGCCATACCTAATCTAAAAGCCTTGAAAATGGCAAGCACCACCATAAAAGATATATCATAACTCCTAAGAGTTATCAGTAAGATAGGAAAGTATATCACCAGTAGACCTCGAACGTCGAAAGCCGTACTGATAATCTGAAAAAAGAGAGTGAGACCTGATGATCCAGGAAATGAGAGCTAAGAAGTGTTTCAAAGGTTTTAGGAAAAAAATGTGAGAGCTATAGGGCGATAGTTACAGGAACCAGAACAGATACCCTTCTTCGAATCGGCAGAAAATATGTTCGCTTCCAGCATCGAGGAAAAGTATTAGTATTAAGGCATAGAGAGTAGAGTTGAACAAGGACAGGCGCCAGATCAGAGGAACTCCCTCAGAACTCGGGGAGGAATGCAATCGGGCCTCTGGCCTTACTGACGTTTGTAGTTCTTAGGATCTTATGGAGCTGATCATGTGCAATCAAAGGTGGAGACTTGAGACATCAGAGAGGAGAAGTAGAAAGAGGGAAACCGGTATCGTTTAGAGTTGAATTGGAGGAAAATAGGAGGCTGAAAGAGACTTGCCTATTCAGGAGTATTAGCAGCAGATAAAGTCAGAACGAATAAGAGGAGGAAATGCAGATTCACAGGAGTTATTTATAGATGTTTTTAATTAGAGTTCAGAAATTTTTATCAGTAGGAGAACCTATGAGGTCGGGGCACTTCGTTTTAGTGAAAGTACATTATTCTTTTTCTTTTCTTATTTTCTAATCTTATAAGCAACAACCACCTATTTTTTTCACAGTTATTTTTCGAATATTATTTTTGTCTTTTCAGTATTGGGCCTGAAGAGGAGAAACGTGTGTTTTCTCGAAAGACTTGGCCAGTTTTATTAAATGTTTTATTCTTTTTGGTTCTCTCTCTCTCTCTCTCTCTCTCTCTCTCTCTCTCTCTATATATATATATATATATATATATATATATATATATATATATATATATATATATAATATATATATATATATATATATATATATATATATATATAAATAAAATTATATGATGCAAAATAAATAAATATGTGTGTAGAGGGTTGAGAGAAGTCAGCCTATTTTCGTCAAAAGTATATATAATAAGAGGACACTTTAAGTAGGAAGGAAAGGTGAAGATGATAGAAAAAGATGAGAAAATTTAATAACGCAAAGACCAAGAGAAAGCTTGGAAGCAAAAGTTCTAATTAATATCGTTAGGACTATAAGCCAAATTCTTGTTAAGTTAAGAGAGAGAGCAGAAATCACATTTTTAGAAACAATATTACCCTAAATAACTTCTAAATGGCTAGAGAAGTAAGTACAGCTCCCCGAAATCGTATTAGATTGAAATAGAGAGAAAACAAAGGTTTGAGCTCAGAGCTCAGCTTTAATAGGAAGTAAGACCGTAATAATGTCGACAGAATAAACAAGGGGTGAAAAGTGGAAGAAGCAAAGTAAAATGTATTT
>SEYY01000476.1:0-15760 GCA_009176605.1 Armadillidium nasatum | reverse complement strand
TTTTACGCCACCCCAGTTGCTTGCTCTGTATAGGGGTGTTGTTCACCCCTGTATGGAGTACGCCTCGCATATCTGGGGTGGGTCCACACATACAGCTCATCTTGAAAAGGTGGAGTCTAGGGCTTTTCGCTTATCAACTCTCCTGCTCTTACTAACTCTCTCCAATCTCTTTCTTCCCGTCGAATTGTTGCGTCACTCTCTCTATACTATCGCTATTACAACGGACATTGCTCTTCTGAACTCTCACGTCACATACCTCCTCCACTGAGAGGGGCTCGTGCGACACGACTTTCTACACAGTCTCATCCTTTCTCTGTCCAACTCTCCGAACCCAGACTTAACCGCTATGCTCAATCTAACATGTACTCTACTGGTAAAGTCTGGAACACACCCCTTATCTGTTTTCCCAACTTCCTTTGACTTGCACACTTTTAAACCCGTGTATCGGGTCACGTCGGCCATTAGCGACCCGAATCCGATTGCTTCCCAACTCCATTGTAGGCCTTGGCCTTTGCCACCGGAGGAGATATATGAAGTAATCACATTGCACAATATTTTGCAATGTTCTAAGGCGTTGTATACCAAGAGAATCACATCTGTAAGGCATTATGCGGAACTGCCCAAGCTAAAACCCAACAAGTGCCAGTTCTATCAGTTCTATTGAGAGGGTTCTGAGAGCAACATGTAATGGTGCCTATATATGTACATTTGTGTATGTATATATATATATATATATATATATATATATATATATATATATATATATATATATATATATATATATATATATATATATATATATATATATATATATATATATATATATATATATGTGTGTATATATGTATGTGTGTATATGTATATATAGCCGAAATATGTGTGTGTGTTTTAAATTGCATCCATATTTCAATTTCAGTTACACAGATAAAATAAACTGTTTTACTAAATAATTTTTGTAGAAATTTTAAATAGATATGACTACGCATTGTTTTATCTGCAACTTCCAATCCAACATTCCTTTTGGTGAGTTTAATTGTTTCTATGTATGTATATATATGTGTATATATATGTATGTATATATATATATGTATGCAGTGACTAATATTTTGTAAAAATTGATATAGACTATATACATATTGGAGAAAAATTTTTACATCATGTTTTTATACCTATGGCAATAAATTTTGCTATTATTTAATATTGACTTAGAGGATAAATTTTCAATCTATTTTTGTTTATTTCTTTTATAGCAATTTAAAATTGTGTGAAATGATTTTATTAATGGATTATTAAATAAAATTTACTTAGAGCAAGCAGGTGGGTTAGAGAACGGGGGTATAGAGGATGGGTTATAGAGATAAAATTTTGGGTTTATGTTCATATTATATTTCATTATAGCCTCTATATTGAGCTATTTAATTACTTTTACCTTTTATAAAATACTGTTCATATATTCTTTGACATTTCTTTAATAAAGTTTGCATGTAACAAATATTATTAATCCTTCTATATTGATAATATTTAATCCTATAATCCTAAAAGAAGGTGCCTTGGCAAATGAACCTGTAATTCTTCCTATAACACCTTCCGAATGTCTTTGAGATAGACATTACAACAAGGATATTTACTTTTTTAAATCTTAAGCTAACAAATACCTTTAGTGTTAGTGAAAAGATATTATTCTGCATTGGTTAAGGACAGACATTATCCTATAAGGCAATTCCGTTTATATAACTTGATCATAGCACCTAGGCCACATCATAGTTCGTCTACCTATAACCTGGTGAGAAAGTCCGTAGATTTCTAACCATAATATAATTTGCCTGATCTGTCCAACAACTTAGTATACATGGCGACTTTTCTTTTGCCCACCTTCTAGCCATTCTTAACCCCAATTCCGTTATGTCCTTTCCGTTGGACATTCTGTTTTTTTTCTCAGTTGGGTTTGTCTTTCCTTCCATTATCCTTTCTCATCCGGAGGGGGAGCCTACCGACTTCAAAAACTTCCCTTTGTCGAAATTTTTGGATCCCGACATCAAAATTTGAAATCCGAGTATTTCAAATTCTACAATTCAAATCTTTAGAATTCATTGGATTTGAACACCCCTATAACTTGTAGAATATATTCCGTAGATTTTTTTCCAAAAATGTTGAAGTATATATATATATATATATATATATATATATATATATATATATATATATATATATATATATATATATATATATATATATATATATATATATATATATATATATATTAGCATGTTACTACCGACCGACCATCGTATATTCTATTAAATATCTTCCGAATATAGGATGCTAATACATCTCACCTATAAACCCAACTCCTTCAATCACCAATTTCTTACCTAAAATTTTTTTTCTCTTCCATCAGTTTGTTCTGAGTAAAAATAAAATCCATTGGTACTAAAAAGCACACTTTGACCTACTTCGTTGTCAACCATACCAAGAAAAATCAGTTCAAAATCCTACAACTTCTAGAACTCAACATATTTGGTCAAATTGGAAACCGAAAGGATTGGATCTGAACTATCAACTCAGGGTGTTTGATATTCCTACACTTCCTCTACTATCCACAACTGGATTAACCGAAGTTACCTACTGTCCTGCAACTCCAAAAAGGATATTAAAATTTAAGTAGCGAAAAAACTTCAATATTTTAATTTTCATAATTCCAAATTAAAATAAATTCTATTACCAATCTACCATAACGTAGTAATCAATTCATAAAATTTGTATAATTTCTAAATCACCATAATATAATAAAAATAAACCTTTATTCCAATTAAAAATAAAAATTATTTTCTATATATATATATATATATATATATATATATATATATATATATATATATATATATATATATATATATATATATATATATATATATATATATATATATATATGTATACATATATATATCCTATTTCATAGGTAGCTTGACCATTGTGAACTGACAGTATCAAAATCACAACGAGCTACTATACTTCCTGTACTCCAAGAGATGCTAAAGAGGAGCTTGCCTATTTTCCTGCTTCATTCCTTTAACGTGATATATACATATTATATATATATATATATATATATATATATATATATATATATATATATATATATATATATATATATATATATATATATATATATATATATATATATATATATATATATATATATATATATATATATATATATATATATATATATATATATATATATATATATATATATATATATATATATATATATATATATATATATATATATATATATATATATATATATATATATATATATATATATATATATATATTATATATATATATATATATATATTATATATATAATATATATATATATATATATATATATATATATATATATATATATATATATATATATATATATATATATATATATATATATATATATATATATATATATATATATATATACAAGTGTGTTATTCATAATCTTTATTATTTTAAATAATTTAAATTTATATTTAAATATTAGTCGACCAGAGTTTAGTCGAACTAAATCCTATTCACCCTTATCTAACTCCGCGGTTGAGCATAAATAAAATGGATGATAATAATCAATGAATTGATAATTCCGGTGATAATGTATCAGACCAAAATATAACTCCTCCTACTACTTCTGTGCCTATTACCATACCACCTCCTACTCCAACTACTGCTAGTACTACCACTACTACATATACTACCACTACTGCCATCACTTCTATTACTACCGGAACTATTTCCTAAACGTCCTATTTCCTCTCCTATCCAGCAAATTGGGCATACTGTTTCTCAATTCCAACCTCCTATGTATACTAATCCTTCTAATCCACCTTATCCACCTCAATCTGTGCTTCCTAATCCTAATTTGCATGTCAACACTCCAAACCAATTGTATTACCGACCTACTACTAATCCTTATTTACTTCCTACTACTATGCAATCTACTTCAATGCACGCTCCTTTACAACAACCTAATATGCATTATGTAAATCAACCTAATTTAGTAAACTAGCAACCAATTGTGTCTACTACCGCACAACTGCATCCAAATATCGCACAACCTCCGCCGTCTCATCAAAGTGGTACCGTATCACAACGTCCCAAAGCTTTAAATATTAAAACCATTATAAAACTTATATTAAATCGGAGTGCAGTCATACCAAAATTTCCTAAAGAATATCGTCATAAAATAGTAGAATATTTTAATCCAAACTTAGATTACCCAGAACAAATAAAGGAATATTTGTCCAAAACTGCCAATGTTTTGGAACATCCTTTTAAATCTTCCCAATCTTCCCAAAATAAACCTTCTTTTAAATTATTTGGAGAGAGTACAGTATCCAATGTACAATCCTACTCTCAAGCTAGAAAACTTTCTTCATCTTCCCAAGTTCAAAATCTATTTGAACTAATGAGGAAATACAAACAATCACAAATTGATCCAAACAAAACACCTAAATGTTTTAAATGTGAAAGATATGGTCATAAGACTACTGAATGTATATTTTACACATTTTGTTCAACTTGTAGAGATTACCATCAACGTGGCACACAACCCCAATGTGCTAATACTACCTGGAACTTCAAATCCCCAGAAGCTCTCCAGAGAGTAAAATATATTTCCACAAACAAGGGTCAAAAACATTTTCAGCAAAGAGATCAAACTCTAGACCAATAGGAAATACCAATCAACCTACTTCTCCACAGTCTAATCCAAATAGACAAAACCGTGCTAATCCTCAAAGGAATTCCCGTACCTTCCGTCCAACTCCTAATCAAGTGCATTATATGCAAGAGAATATCCCCTTAGAAAACCCTAATATAAATTCTGAAAATGTATCTAATCCTCCTGAATATTATCCTCCAAATCAAAGTGAGGATGTAATTCTTGTTCTACCCAACTCCCCATATCCTTATCAAGTAACCGAAACAAATTTTTAAACAGGGGGAAGGAGCATCCTAATGACCCTCCAATCCTTCCATCACCCTTTTTTCCTGGGGGTCATAATAGTTACAATTATAATAATTATAATTGTAATACCCTTTTTAGTCCAGAAGTTACCACTAGAACTATAAACCTACCTCTGAAGGATTTTCAGGATTCTTCAGTATATTACCAGAATTTTATTCCGGCTGATTTCAAATCCGAAACTGAAATAGAATCTGAATCTGAATCCGAATTTAAATCCGAACCCAAGTCAAGTTCCGATATACCTGACTTATCTTATGTAAATACTTCCGCAAATTCATCCGAATTATGCAATTTGAATTCTCTTAATACTACTCATATTTCTCCGTGTATATATGGGATACCAATGGTATTGTCTCATCATAAGTCCTATAAAAATGACGACACAGTGTTCCTCGATTCCGGAACTCAACTCAGCTTGATAAAGCTATCCTTATTTAATAAATTAAGGGAATCCGCTAATAAACCTAACCATCCAAATTTGTTAAAAACAAAGATAGTCTTAAAGTCGATATCCGGTGACAAATTGAGAGTACATGGAAAAACTACTCTTCAAGTGTATATAAAACAAATACCCTACTTCTGTGACTTTATGGTCGTAGAAGATAATTGTTGTACATTTCCTGGTAATATTTTAATAGGATGTGATAATTTATCTAAAATCCCCTTAATTTTAGTTTATTCCGAAAAAGTATCTTACTTAAAACATAAAAGTAAACTATTATCCATACCTTTAAATACCCATTACCAATAAAATCAATCAACTCTTGTATTGATAAAACCAAAGTAACTTTAAGTAATGTGTCTGACAAATCGTCAGATTTTAAATCTGCAAATATAATTCTATCCGAACCAGAAACCTAAGAAAAATATTCAGGATTATTTTTCTAAATCATCCCATGATGATGAACTTTTACCTAACCTACCTAACCAATTACCTAAACCGCAAACCAAAATGCATTCCGTTATACAATCGTCTAATTCTTTTCAATCTCCCATACCTAATAATCCTATATACTGTGCTAATAACCTAGTAATAGACGATTCTATCCTTTATAAAGTATATACTACTGAACATACTACTATATTACCTCATTCTAAGTATATATTACGTACTAAAGTTGAATCCGATATTCATACTTATCCTCCTGATAACCTTACTCTTCTTACCGAAAATAGAAAGGATTTTAGAAATATAGGAAGTTTCTTCATAGGTTCTATTTTAAGTAACTGCCATGATGGTTGCATCTTTTTAGAATGCATCAATTTAGGAAATAATGAGATCCACTTAGATCCTCATACCTATTTAACTACCGCTTCTCCTATCATAGTTACTGAACCTACTACTTCTTCCTCTACTCCTTCTAATATAAATTCCGTAACTACTTCTAAAGAACTTTCCGATTCCGAAATTAGGAATGTATACAAAGAGATTCTTCTTTCACATTCTGCCAAATCCTCCGATACTTATGTTCTTCAAAATCCCCAACAACTAGATGATATGTTAGACTTCCTAGTAAAACATAGGAACATCATTTCTCTAGAGGGAGAAACTGTCGGCCTTTGTCCGTTGGTCCAATTTACCGTTAAATTAAAAGAAAATAGCCCTAGCTATATATATACTCCACCTTACGGACATCCTCATAAATATCTTCAAGCTATTGACGAATGGGTTGAAGAAAACTTACAAAAAGGATACATTGAACCCAGTTCATCACCTTTTTCCTCTCCTTTGTTAGTAATTCCGAAGAAATCCTCTTCTAAAGTGCGTATCGTTTTAGATTACCGTAAGCTCAATGCTTTTACTGTTCCTGACCGCTTTCCTCTTCCTAATAATACAGGAAAGCTTATCTCTTATTGGAAACTCCAAAGTTTTCAGTACTATTGACCTTCTTTCTGGATTCACCCATATCATGGTTGAAAAATAATCTTGAAAATACCTAGCATTTTCCACAGCTAGAGGCCACTTCGAACCGATTAGAATGCCTCAAGGAACTACCAATAGTCCTTCTGTCTTCAGCAGAGCTATGGAAATGGCCTTATCCTAGGTTTACTAGGTCTTCATTGTCTACTTTTCATAGATGACTGTCTCATTTTTAGTAAATCTATAGATGATCACTATGAAAGTCTCTCCAAAGTATTTCATGCTTTACAAAAGGCCAATTTACGCATCAAGCTAGAGAAATGCGAATTTTTCAAAAACAGTGTAACTTATTTAGGCTTTAAAATAAGTGAAAAGGGACTCAGCCCTGACCCTGTGAAATTACAAGCCTTAAAAGGTTTCCGAATTCCTACAAATGTTTCTGAAACTCGTTCCTTATTAGGTTTCTTTAACTATTTCCGTCATTTAATTCCAAATTATAGTCATATAGCTCATCCTTTAACTCAACTGTTAAAGAAAAATATTCCATTTTCTTGGAATATTGAGCAACAAGCCGCTTATGACAAACTGAAGAAGCCACTTCTTCTAGATCCGTCTTTATCCTTTTCTGATTATTCTAAGCCCTTCATCCTGAGTGTAGATGCTTCCAATTATGGTGTTGGAGGTGTGCTAGCCCAACTCAATGAAGATGGTTTAGAAAAACCTATAGCTTTCACCTCCAGACTTCTAAATAAGGCTGAAAGAAATTACAGTACAACTGAACGTGAAGCACTTGCTGTAATTCACGCCTTGTCTAAATTTAGAACCATTATCCTTGGTTACAAATTATACATATACACGGATCACAGCGCACTCGTGCATCTTTTCCGTCATCGCCAGCTAACTGGTCGTCTCGAAAGATGGAATCTACGTATCCAATCTTCAATCCTGAGTTTATTTACAAAAAGGGAAAGTTAAATATAGTCCCAGACTATCTTTCTCGTAATCCTGCTCCTAATGTTTCCGACATTAATTCTGTTCTTAGTATTTCTTCTCTAAACACTAAGTTACACAACCTCAATGAACAAACCATTTTCACCGAACAACGTAAATGCCCTCGTTTATCTCCTTTGATTAAATGGTATGAGAGCCTACCAAACGAAAGATTAGGTGCTCCTCATCTAATTATAAATGGTTTACTCTATTATGTTACTGCCGATAATAGATATCTTCTCCAAATACCTGACTCTCTTATATGCACAGTGTTGTATTTAAACCACCATGCTCTTGGCAGTGGTCATCCAGGCCATCTTCGCACCGAAAAGCGTATCCGAGAGTTATATACTTTTCCAAAGTTATCTCAACTTTGCAAACAATTTTGCAAAGAATGTTCTTCCTGTTTAGAGGTAAAAGGGAATAAACCTCATCCTATAAGTATCAGTACTTATCCTCTTCCTTTCCAACCGTTTTCGCGTGTCCACTTGGATACCATAGGTCCACTTCCTACTTGTAAAAACACTAATAACCGTTATATATTAGTTTTTAAAGATTCTTTAACTAGATATACTGAACTTTGTCCTGTTCCTTCCAGAGAAGCTAAACATGTAGCCAAAGCTCTCTTAGAAAGGATCATAACTAACCATTCTACTCCTTCAATTTTAATTTCAGACTCAGCAGCTGAATTTAAATCTCAATTTTTCCTAGAATTGTGTAAACTATGGCGTATTAAAAAGGTTAATATAGCTATATATCACCCTGGTTCAAAGAGTCTAGTTGAGCGTGGAAATAGGAATATAGAAAACTATTTGCGTAATTATGTAAATTCTAATCATAATGATTGGGATAAATACCTACCTTTTTGTCAAATTGCTTTAAATTCATCTTAAAATGCCTCTATAGGTAATACTCCCCATTTCCTTCTTCACAACTATGTGAAACGTTTACCTTATTCTATTCCTGATTATGTATCTCCTTTTGTACATAATAAATCTTCTACTCCTGGTAAAGATTTTGTAACGACTATGCCGCTGAGATGTTTGAACGTTCTTCAGTTATTCGGGAACTTAGCCGCGACAAACTAAAAGCGGAAACAGCCAAAATTGCCCAAAGGCAACACAAAAAATAGACAAGCAAATATAGGCGACCGTGTCTATATTTTAGCTATCAAACCACCTCATCAATCTCCTAAATTAGCGAGAAGATGGCAAGGTCCATACCTTGTTACCAATATCCTCAAATTTGGTAAATATATCCTCCAGTGCCTTGAAACTGGTAAACAATTTGTTTGTCATATTGACAATTTTAAAATTGTACCTTATCCTAAACTCACCATACCTGAGAATTCTTTGGAGTCCTGCCTTAAACCCTCAACCAGTCCTGCTAATTACAGCACTCCAAGAAAAAGAGTCAGCTTTCAATCTGATTCTCCTCATTCTTCTAGTAATTCTGACCAGAATTCTAATCCTCTGGATTTCCAATTATCTCAATTTCCTTCGTTTACCTCCTCAGTTCCCATAACATTTTCCAACTCCCGAAGTGTTTTTCCAACTTCAGAGGGGGACCCTACGCAGCAAAAATTTGCGACTCAAATTGCCGCTCCTCAACGTCAAATTTCAAATCAAATTTCCGCTCCGTCTCAAACACTTTCTACAGAAAGTGCAAGAATGGAAAATGTTACTCCTATACATCCTTTTCTTTACCTAATATAACTCCTTATCCATTGGAGTATAGGGATAACACTCCAAGACCTCAAACTCCAAAACCCTTACCGCGTCGAAATATTGATAATTCCTTTTCTTCTTCATATTCTCCCTATTCACCTTATTATTCGCCTTATCATTCTACCCCACAAAGTGAATTGAATAAGAGCTCCACTGATATCAGAGCTCAGTTTTCTCCACATGAAGGTCAGTCTTCTCAATCCTCTTCAAATTTATCTACTTCGCCCTTTCCCTTTGAACGACCTTACAATTCCTTGTCAGATATATCTTGTTCTCCACCTTTGAAAGATGATCGTAATTTAGATCCATCTTACAAACCCTATCAATTATATAAAGGTCCTCGAGAAAATACTAAAATACAAACTCGAAGTAAAACTCGATTACAAAAACAGGAACTAACTGAACAAAATCCTGATATCCCGAAATCCTATACTGTAAATCCTTTTGCCATTTCTTATGAACCATTAACTTCATTACCCCCTAAGATTAATATACAAAATAGAAATAATATTCAAGCATCAACCCCAACTTCTTCTCGTGACAATTATTATCCAAACGAGAAAACCGGTGCAATACCTAAAATTCGAAAATAGTCTTAATAATATCAAAATTTATTATATTTTCATATCTAGTATAGCTATTAGATGTGTTTAGTATAATACCAATATTTTCAATTGTTTGTTTGTATAATTAACATTATGTTATTTATATCTAAGCAGATAAATTGATACTTTTCTAATTAATTTTCTTATATTTTGTTAAAATAAAATGGAAAATTAAAAATAGT
Organism: Armadillidium nasatum; assembly: GCA_009176605.1. Lineage (NCBI taxonomy): Eukaryota > Metazoa > Arthropoda > Malacostraca > Isopoda > Armadillidiidae > Armadillidium > Armadillidium nasatum. The sequence continues at coordinate 5,372 of SEYY01000476.1, read as the reverse complement.
TTTATGTTTTGCATGCCATACTTTAATGTTTAGGCTATAAAAATATAAATCGCTTTTGATATTTTAAAATACATTATTTTAAATTCTTTACAAATGAAAGAATGCTTTCTTTATACTATATTTTTTTTTTGCATGTTCTTGTTATTTTTAGGATTAATAACCTGTCAATCAATGTCATCTTCTTCTCGTTCTTCTACCATCTTTTTACCTAACTTTGTTATAAACTTTAAAATCTTGTGAAACTTTTTTTTTTGCATGTTCATGTATGTATATTTCAACTATAATATTCTAACTATATAATTTAATTCAAATTACTAAATTAACTCCGATTTTTTTTTCGAAATGTTTCTAAAGCTTCTCATCCTTCTAAAATTTTTATATCCTATATGCATACTCTAATACATATCCTATATACATACTCTAATACATTTCCTTTATACACACTCTAATACATTTTTTTAAAAATTTTCCTTCAATCCTACCTCTACTGTCTCTAAATCTGACATTACTGCCTTAATTCAATCTCCTACTTCACCTTCTGTACCTTTTGCTAGAACTTTTCGACTCTTACCCCGCCAAACTCCTTCTATCACTAATGAATCATTTCTTTTGTCGAGTTATATGACACTCCTTCCAACATTCCTCTTCCTCTTGTACAAGTACCGGAAGAATATTAATTAACTTAGTAAAATATAATTTCTAAATTAGCTATTAAAATTTTTCCCACGTTTCCCCACGTGCTCATCTTGGAATGGAGAGGTCTGGTATCTCGTCAGACATGATGATGTCAGGTTAGTGTAAATATGTTATTAAATTTAAAATTTTTATTATACCTTATATATTTATGTATATGTTCTAGATTGGGTGGGAGAATTTCTATACCATTAAAAATGTTATAAGCAAGAGAGAAAAGAAAAATAAAATAAAATAGGAATTTAAGAGTCTGTAGTCGCATGGCGCAAGAGTTCTTTTCTTTTTGTTTTGATTTTTTTTTTCTTTCTCTACATACGGAAATGTTCAATTTCATTATGTATTGCAACCTTACTAGTTCGTTGTATGAGAGAGAGAAAGAGAGAGAGAGAGAGAGAGAGAGAGAGAGAGAGAGAGAGAGAGAGAGAGAGAGAGAGAGAGAGAGAGAGAGAGAGAGAGAGAGAGAGAGAGAGACTCATGACTTTAAGGCACCTCTTATTGAAGTAATCACATTGCACAATATTTTGCAATGTTCTAAGGCGTTGTATACAGAAGAGAGAGAGAAGAGAGATCACATCTGTAAGGCATTATGCGGCACTGCCCAAGCTAAAACCCAACAAGTGCCAGTTCTATCAGTTCTATTGAGAGGGTTCTGAGAGCAACATGTAATGGTGCCTATATATGTACATTTGTGTATATATGAATATATATATGTGTATATATGTATGTGTGTATATGTATATATATGATATATATGTGTGTGTGTTTTAAATTGCATCCATATTTCAATTTCAGTTACACAGATACAATAAACTGTTTTACTAAATAATTTTTGTAGAAATTTTAAATAGATGTGACTACGCATTGTTTTATCTGCAACTTCCAATCCAACATTCCTTTTGGTGAGTTGAACTGTTTCTATGTATGTATATAAATGTATTATATATATATATATATATATATATATATTATATATATATATATATATATATATATATATATATATATATATATATATATATATATATATATATATATATATAATATATGTATGCAGTGACTAATATTTTGTAAAAATTGATATAGACTATATACATATTGGAGAAAAATTTTTACATCATGTTTTTATACCTTTGACAATAAATTTTGCTATTATTTAATATTGACTTAGAGGATAAATTTTACAATCTATTTTTGTTTATTTCTTTTATAGCAATTTGGAATTGTGTGAAATGATTGTATTAATGGATTATTAAATAAAATTTACTTAGAGCAAGCAGGTGGGTTAGAGAACGGTGGTATAGAGGATGGGTTATAGAGATAAAATTTTGGGTTTATGTTCATATTATATTTCATTATAGCCTCTATATTGAGCTATTTAATTACGTTTACTTTTTATAAAATACTGTTCATATATTCTTTGACATTTCTTTAATAAAGTTTGCATGTAACAAATATTATTAATCCTTCTATATTGATAATATTTAATCCTATAATCCTAAAAGAAGGTGCCTTGGCAAATGAACCTGTAATTCTTCCTATAACACCTTCCGAATGTCTTTGAGATAGACATTACAACAAGGATATTTACTATTTAAAATCTTAATTAAGCTAACAAATACCTTTAGTGTTAGTGATAAGATATTATTCTACATTGGTTAAGGACAGACATTATCCTATAAGGCAATTCCGTTTATATAACTTGATCATAGCACCTAGGCTACATCATAGTTCGTCTACCTATAACCTGGTGAGAAAGTCCGTAGATTTCTAACCATAATATAATTTGCCTGATCTGTCCAAGAACTTAGTTATATATATATATATATATATATATATATATATATATATATATATATATATATATATATATATATATATATATATATATATATATATATATATATATATATATATATATATATATATATATATATATATATATATATATATATATATATATATATATATATATATATATATATATATATATATATATATATATATATATATATATATATATATATATATATATATATATATATATATATATATATATATATATATATATATATATATATATATATATATATATATATATATATATATATATATATATATATATATATATATATATATATATATATATATATATATGCGGCTTCGTAGCCAGATGAACGAGCACTCGGCTTGCAAGCGAGAGGTTCAGGGTTTGAGGCCTGGTCGGAGAAAAAAAATTTGGGCAGTTCTCTCTTGCGGTTAGCCCAGCCTATTTATGCGCAATAAGCACATCTGCGGAATGAATACAGTAGGTATGATCAGAGTGGGCATCCGTGATTGACCTGGCCAACCAGTTGATGTTTGAAGTTGGCCCGTGAAACCCTTGGTTCATCCTCGAATGAACCTACTGACAGGGCTAACAACCCTTTCTGGGACGCATTTTGATTTTTATTTGATATATATATATATATATATATATATATATATATATATATATATATATATATATATATATATATATATATATTATCCCTCCGGTGGGGAAAGGCCGAAGGCCTAAATAATTCCACCGGAGTTAGGAAAAATTCCAATCACGCCCAAAGGAGGACGAAATGTCCAGATTCATGGCATTTGATAGTGTGCAAGTCAAAGGAAGTTGGGAAAACGGAAAAAGGGAGTGTTTTCCAGACTTTACCAAAAGAGTATATGGAAGATTGAGCATAGCGATTAAGTGTGGGGTCTGATAGTTGGACAGAGAAAGGATGAGACTGTGTAGAAAGTCTCACGAGCTCTTCTCAAAAGAGGAGGTTTGCGAAGGGAGAGTTCGGAAGAGCAGTGTCCGTTGTAACAGCGATAGTATAGAGAGAGTGACGCAACAATTCGACGGGTAGAAAGAGATTGGAGATAGTTAGTAAGAATTGGAGAATTGATGAGACGAAAAGCCCTAAACTCCACCTTCTCAAGGAGAGCTGTATGATTGGAACCACAACAGATGTGTGAAGCATACTCCATACAGGGGCGAACAACACCCATATAAAGAGCAAGCAAATGGGGTGGAGTGAAGAAGTTCTGAAGGCGCCTCAGAACACCCAACCTCTTAGAAGCTTGTTTAGAAAGAGAAGTAATGTGATCTTTCCAAGACAGATCATGAGAAAAAGAAACACCAAGAATATTAAGGAGAGATGAAGGTTTGAGTTGGGTTTTTTTCAAAGAAGATATCATAATTATGTGGAAGATTGTGTCGAGTAGAGAGATGGAGGAATTGAGTTATTGAGGCATCGAAAAAAATCATGTTTTCTCTACCCCAATTGGAAATGCGAGATACATCAGAGGTTAGTGGCGTCTATTAACTGTTGTTGGGAGGCGTGCCTTTCAAACTGAAAAGAGTAATGAAGTGGATTCATCGTCAAAGGAGTAGATAGGAGATGCAGTAATAGAGAGAAGGTCATTAATGAAAAGCAGAAAAAGTGTTAGAGTTAGAACAGAACCATGGGTAACACCACTATTAATAGATTGAAAGGATGAACGGTGGCTGTCTACAACAGCTGCTATAGAACGGACCGGAAAGGAAATTAGAGAGAAGATCACAGAGAGAAAGATAGATACCGAAAGAGGGAAGTTTGAAAATCAAAGCTTTTGTGCTAAACTCCATCGGAGGCTTTCGATATATCCAGCGCGATGCAAAGGATTCACCTAAATGGCGAAGAGTGGAGGACCAAGAGTCAGAGAGAAGGAAAAGATCACCAGTAGAGCGTTTCTTACGAAAGCCATACTGGCGATCAGAGATAAGATTAGAAGAATTGAGATGTTTCCAAATCTTCCTGTTAAGGATGTATTCGAAAACTTTGGAGAGAACGGAGGTCAAAGAAATGGGACGGTAGTTAGAGGGTTGAGAGGGATCCTCTTTCTTCAGCACAGGCTGAATGAGTGCAAGTTTCCAGCAAGAAGGGAAGGTTGAAGAAGAAATACAAAGACGAAATAGTTTACCAATGCAAGGTGTAAGCTCGGAAGCACAAGTGTTAAGAACCACAGGAGGAATACCATCGGGACCATACGCCTCCTTAGTATTAAGCTCAGAAAAAGCAGATATAATGTTTAGTAGAAATTTTAATTTTAGGCATAAATGAGTTGGAGGGGTTGAAGGAGGAGGTATAGCTCCGGAATCATCTAAAGTTGAATTAGAAGCAAAAGTTTGAGCGAAGAGTTCAGCTTTAGAAGAAGGTAAAACAGCAGTTGTGCCTTCAAAAGATACTAAAGGAGGGAAAAAGGAGAAAGCAAAGTTAGAGTTAACATTTTTGCAAAATGTCAGAAAGAACGTGAAGAAGAGGAACCAGGAAGATATATATATATATATATATATATATATATATATATATATATATATATATATATATATATATATATATATATATATATATATATATACTTCACATATGATGCTATAAATAGAGATGTTTTAGTGTGTGGGGCTCCAACTTACCACATGCAAATATGTGCATACCAACCAGCATGTCTGTAATATCTTCCAAACCGCAATCCTTCTCCATCAAATGTGAAATATTCAGCAATCCAAAGTATGGGGTAAGGTACTCCTTTCATTTGGGCTTCTCGATATTCCCTTTGAATTTGTCCCAGCTAATATATATATATATATATATATATATATATATATATATATATAA
>SEYY01000475.1:114648-131547 GCA_009176605.1 Armadillidium nasatum | reverse complement strand
TTCGCGAGCTCTTTTTCAAGTATTTTGATAAAACCATTCCAGATCTTGATTTTATTCCCTTAACACCTGCTACTAATCTCGCATCTTTTGGCCTGATTCATTTGCCATCTAGAGCAATTTCACTAGCTTGTCTTGCTGATAAATCATCCGCAGAATTTCTGTCTTTCGTAGTTTTATGTTTTAAATAATTTATATCATGTTGCTTTCGGACCTTATATAAATTATTGACACCTTTATAAATTTCATTTAATCTTTTTCTGTATTTTCTCACCTAGACCGAAATACGAATATTTTCCCGTAATATTAAACGATCCGTTTTCAGTTTTTTAGGATGGAACATTATTAGGCAAATTTAGATACATTTTTGGTAAATGAAGTTTCTTCAACATCGAACGTAAAATTTTGAACCCGTTTTGTTTTTAAAAATAATCTCAATACATTAATATATGTTTAATTTTCAAGACTTAGGTTTATTGAATTGGTCTGAATGAAAATTTTCTAATAAACTTTTCGAGTTGTATTGTATATATAAATTTATTTAAGAGGAAAAAATCATTTTAGGAATGTCGATGAGATTAAAATTTCCTTGGTATTTTCCTACATCAGGTAGTAAATCTTGATTTATTATAATATAACCATATGATTCTTTATAAACACTGTTACGAAAGTCTTAAATTCGTTCCAATACATCTCATTTGAAACAAAGTCGTCGTGTATATGTCTCAATTCTTTTTCAGGGAGTCGAAATAATATAAAACATTAGCATTATATCTTTATGGTTTGACGAGGAAGTCTGTGATAATTTTGACATGTAAATGAAACTTAAATTGTTATGTATTCCTCTAGTATAGAAATATTTAGCTTTGCTTTGATTTTTATCAGTCATAATATCATCGAATGCAAACAAATTTTTCTTTTTATTATTGACATTTTTTGGATCTGGAATATTCTCAGAATCTTCAAAGTAGTTTACTTTATATTTCGGTTTCGTTTCTTTACTAATAATGCTTTTACAAGCGTATCAATATTTCTTTCTTCTTTCTTCAATTATTTAAGAATTTCGTTTTTATTATTTCCTTTATCGAATCCTAATTTTAAAAGTTTGTTTTCAGGTTTGATGTAAAGTTTTTCCGAATATGTATAGATTTTGAAAATCTACCCACTTCGGTAAAGGTAACATCCTCAACAATAAATCCGTTTTTCCTCATCCTGATTTGCGGATAATAAGAGCTCTACAACTTGGTGAAGGGCAATAAGAATGATGTTTTTTATTACTCTTTTTGTTATCTTTCCAATGGACAGAAATGTTTTCAATTTATTATAAGGAAAAAAAGTTGATTCAAATATAACTTATCATGTTCGTTTATGAAAATAGTTTGATTTTGTAAATTAAATCATATTTGACGGGGCCCGTTTCAGGCCCAATTTATTTATTTCATTATATTATTGACACCATTTATAAATTTCATTTAATCTTTTTATGTATTTTCGTACCTGGACGGCAATACGAATATTTTCCCAAGATTTTTTTGAACCAAAGGTTCCATTATAAAAATAGTATTCGATTGAATATTTTTATTATTATAAGTAAGGGGTATAGAATCGATACCCCTTTTACTAATATTTATTTCATTACATTATAGTTTATTTTCTATTTCTGCAAAATTTTTTTTATAACAAAAATTAGAATTTTTATATTTTAAAATATTGGTTATATATTTTCCTTTGAACCAAGGTTCGTTTATAAAATTTGGATGTGAATTTTTATCGGGGGAAAAATGCCAATTGCCCCCTCAGTACTTATTTCATTAAATTTTAATTTGTCTTCATTTTCTACATTATCTTCTAAAGAATGCTTACTATTTTTATAATTTAAAAATTTTCGCATAGGGTAATTTTGAAGATAATATTAAAGAATATATAACCGGATTATTTATATAATAGTATTTATTTGAAATTTTTTATCAAAGATGAGGGGGGAGGGACGTTTCATCTATCTATCAGTGTTTATTTTATCGCATAATAATTTATCTTCATTGTCAACATGTTTTTAAAAAATTATTTAACTTTTTCTCACTTCTAAGTTACAACTAATTGCAAATAACTTTCAACTAACATACATTTTTATATTTTTTATTTTCTCCTTATCTCTTGCTTACAATTAACTTGTCATCTATTGTGGCTCCAAATAGTTATTTCTAACTTGTTCTATAATGTCCTAAGCTAATGTGTTCATATTATTTTCTAATATATAACGTTTATTATCATTTCTCGATAATGCTACTTTATTTACTTATGTAGTATTACAAATTTTGTTTTTACTTTGTATTAAATTTAGTTTCCTATATAGAGTTCCATCATCAAATAATACTTTTTTATAGTCATCTATATTAATCGCTTAATTGATAAGCGTTTTTCTTTACCCCTTGTAGCTTTTTAAATTTCTTTATTTTCAATAGTTTTAAAAGAATATAATTTTGCTCTAAGTCCTGACAAATTCTGTTATCGATTTTGAAACAGTTTCGTCTTACATTTTACCAAATACCTTTTTATTTTTTTCAGAATATAATTTTTGCTCTTTTATATGATCAGATGTAACAGACAGTTGCACTCTATATTTCATATCTTTGCAAACATCATTCGCTTCCATGTAGTAACAAAATGAATCTGTATCCGTATCTTAAGAATTTTTTTTGAACAACATTTTGAATTTTTTTCCATTATAAAAATAGTATTCGATTGAATATTTTTATTATTATAAGTAAGGGGCTATCGAATTGATACCCCCTTACTTATATTTATTTCATTACATTATAGTTTATCTCTATAGTTTTTCTCTATATTTATCTTTATAGTTTTTCATCCATTTGCATTTCGATATAATATCTTTCATTCAACTTTTGGATATTCTAAATCAACTTCTCAAATCAATTATTATTATCTAAAATTTAATTTTCCTTATATTTTTTGCTTTTTCATTATATTTATTTTTTATTTGATTATAATGAAAGTCGTACATTAAAAAGTTTTATTTAATTCTAAAATAGACATACTTACATAAATAGATTTATCAAATCTCACGTTAGTTTTCTCCAAATATTTTCTAAAATATTTTAAATTATTCAAAATTTGGATCATTAACTAATTTTTGAGCTTGTTCTTCATTTTTCAATAGTTGTACACTGACTCTATTTCTTATATTTTCCATCGTTTTACCAAACATTAAGTTGTTCATTAATTTATAAAATCTTTCTCAAATTCATTTCTCGCATTCTTTTTCTTTCTCGTGAAGATCAATGTGATTTCATCAAATCACTCTGATCAAATTCTAATATTCTATGTTTTTCGGTAGTTTCAATCCTAAATTAAAACACTGTTTTAAATTTCTATAGTGAATTATATACTTATTTTTTCATTCAAGTTTGGAACTAATTTTGAAACTAATCTAATTCTTTATTTTCAACTGCTAAAGGATAAACATTGCGTAAATCGTATAATTCTTTTGGATATTCTAAATCAACTTCTCAAATATAACGTTTCCTCGATTCATCTCTGATATCCAAAACATTCAAAATCATCAATGTTTTTCATCCATTTAAATTTTCCCGTAGGCAAATAGGCCCGTTGGCCCAACCGTTATAAATTATAAGTATCTAAATAAATGATATAACAATACGGTTTGTTTTTTCATAACTTTCCTGAATATATGGATTATTCGCTTTTGTATATCTATGAGTTATAGTGCCTATTCCACCTATTGTTACTTTTTCAGCCATTATCAACATATCTGGGTCTGTAGTCAAATAAAATTTTATTTTCGTTTCATTTCATTTTGCATCCCAAGAACAAACCTAGCGATTGAAAATAGCGCTCTGGATCTGATTTATAAGTTTCTAAGCACGTTGTCTTAAAATTTTCGAATACATCAACTAATAATAACGTATCTGATTTTTAAGAAAGACAATCCTTCCCTCCCTAAAAACTATAGACCCATATCCATTACACACACGATTAGCAAAATTTTCGAAAAAATAATATTTGAACAGCTGACTGAATATTTCACCTTCAAATTCATTACTTAGCGATTTCCAGTTCGGCTTCAGAAAAGGGCGTTCAACATCGGACGCGCTTATCTGTCTGACCGAACAACTTTATAAAAATTTAGAAAATAAAGACTCCTCCGTCCTTCTGCTACTAGACTTCACCAAAGCGTTTGACACAATAGACCATGATATCCTATTAACCAAATTAAACAGACTGGGTTTCGATGGCCTAAACTTGCAGTGGTTTGAAACTTACCTCAAAGGTAGACAACAATACGTAAAGTTAGGTGATATACTCTCTAACACACAACAAATAAAAACTGGTGTCCCACAGGGGTCCATACTTGCTCCGCTTCTATTTTCAATATATACAAACGACTTAATAAAGTCACACAACTCCTTCTCTGTCTCATTCGCAGATGATATATCAATACTGATCAATGACAAGAACCCCGAAACACTCTCCAAAAAAAGTTGAAAGCTCTTTAACAAACATCACGAGATGGGTCGACTCAAATAAACTATCATTTAACATTCAAAAAAACTACTACATTATAATAAGCAACAAAAATGTAGGAGATAATTTTAAAATAAAACTAAAAGATGTTGAACTAACCAGAACAAATACCGCAAAAATCCTGGGAGTCATTATAGATGACAAATTAACATTTAAAGAACACATAAACACATTAGTAAATAAACTTGCAAAATATATGTACATCCTTGTTAAATTAGTAAAATCCATTCCACTATATGCTCTACGCAAAATATATATTGCACACATTCACCCCCACATACTTTACTGTCTCCCGGTATATGGAACAACACCCACATCAAACACACGACAAATCATAATAATGCAAAAACGAATCATAAGACTTCTCAGCGGCAGTAGAGACTTTTATAGTCATACACCACCTTTATTCAAAAAAACTTAACATATTGCAATTTGATCATCTTCTAAACCTCTCCCTCCTAAAGGAAATCCACAAAGTAATAAATAATAACACATGCGAATTCCTAAAAACAAACCACCAAATCAATCAAATTGAAAGAGGAATAATCTTAAGAAACAACAATAACCTAAAAACACCTTTGTACATGCTCACTAAAGCACGACAAGCAGTAAGCTATACCTCCACCATTCTGCTTAACAATCTCCCAGACGACTTAAAAAATGAAAGATCAATAAAATCATATGCGCGCAAAATTTAAAAAATGTACATAAATTCGTATTGATCCATTATTATTATTGTTATTATTATTGTTATTATTATTATTATTATTATTATTATTATTATTATTATTATTATTATTATTATTATTTTCATTATTATTCGATTATTACTATTATCATTAGTATATAGAATTTTATTATTAATTATTACTATTATTATTACTATTATTATTATTATTATTATTATTATTATTACTATTATTATTATATATATATTATTATTATTATTATTATTATTATTATTATTATTATTCATTATTGTTGTTATTATTTTAATTATTATTATTATTATTATTATTATTATTATTATTATTATTATTATTATTATTATTATTATTATTATTATTATTACTATTATTAGTATTATTATTAGCATTATTGCATTACTTGTTCATTATTTTAACCATTAATATTTTTATTACTAAGATTATTATCTCTATTCTTAATATTATTAAATCAGATAATCTATAGCATTCAAGAATATTAATTCCATTACTGAAATCATCAATACTATCATTATTATTACTATGTAAAATCGGTGCTGCAATTGTTTTATTATTCTTATTGTCCTTATTGTTATTTGAAAATTCTATTGAAAATATTATATTACAACTTATTTTATTACTACTACTATTATAATAACTATTATTATTACTATTTTTATCACTGTTGTATAACATAAATTTTTTTCAGTATAGTTACCATTATTATTAGGATCTTTATCTTATTATTATTATTATTATTATTATTATTATTATTATTATTATTATTATTATTATTATTATTACAATACTTGAAATAAATATCATCATTGTTATTATTATTACTAGAATTATTGTAGCAAACTTCATAATTAACAACTTTGTTATTGTTGCTTGCATGATCAATATATCTAGAATTTCGTTACTCTAGAAGTAACCTATCCTAACTTGTAATTATTAAATTTATATGTATTAAACATTGGGGCTCAAAGGAAACAGCAGCGTTTTCCCCTAGCAGCCCCTCTTCAGAGAACTGGACATTGCCACATTATTATTATTATTAAGGTTATTATTTAATTTAGTAGTATAGGAACTACTTTTAAACTTTAAGCCTGTAAATGTACTATCTCCTGAATAAAGATTTGTGAATTGAATTGAATTGAAATACAGCATTCGGTAACCTCTAAACGTTTTACAGTTAAATTTTGTCCAGATATGCTGTGCATGTTTATAATCCTCATTCGATATGTTCATTATTTAAAATACTATAAAAATTTTCTGTTCTAGGAAACTTTTCATGATTAAATTTTGATATATCATCCATCCAGTCTTATGGATAAATTCCTTTACGTTTTAGTAGATGAAACTGTTCATCTTGATAATATTTGTATAAATTTTTAAAATTTTCATCCGTTAAATTTGATGCTAATTTAGCTAGAGATGAGGACATGAATCTGAAACTATCGATGAATCTCAACTCCATGTTTATCGATTTTATTATTTTATCAACTTTTATAAACTGACTGAAACTAAACTTATATGTTTCATCCGTTTGAGGAATTTCTTTTAATTCACCATTGGTATGTCCAAATTCTTTAAAAAACAAGTTGTGCATTATTATTAGAATAAATTTACGATTTCTAATTTGTAAATTACAACTTCTATGAGCAGGTCCTGTATATTCTCCTGTTAAATGATTATGATATCTTACTTTGAAATCTGTTTCTGTATATTCTTTTATTCATACAAAACAACGATTAACATTTTTATGATTCATTTTTTCTTCTGAAGTTAAATTCATTGGTTTGTTTTTTTCAATAATTTATTAACCCTTTTTGACTCTGAAATTAAATATTCTACAAACATTTTTGATGCTTCGTTTCCTTTATATATTTTCGAGTTTTGAATATTCATCTACATCACATTTTGCATAACAACACCAACTATTTGGTTATGTTTCTGTAAGTTAATGATATAAGATTCTTAAGGATTTTGTCGACTTATATGTATCTTTTCTAAGGAGTTTTAAAATCTGCATATATAAAAATGGATGTCAGAATTGCTTATAATACATTTCAAATTCAACTGGACTTTCAGCTAATTCCATTCTTACTGGAGTATGAATTCTGCATTCTGGTAAATGATTATCTAATAATTCTTTTTTTTAAATATACAAACGAAATCGACATGGATAGGTTATCCCTTTATTCTTTTAATCTATGAATGGACTCGAATGCTTCATCATTTGATATTAAAAGTAAATCAACATATTTAATTTTCTCAACTTTTGTAATTCTTAATGGATATAATATTTCTTTTTCATCTAGTCCTTATACGTCAACTGACACATCATTTTGATATTCAAATTTATTAATTTGTTTTAATTGAACTGGGAATTCTATTCCTTTTCAATTGTAAGTTTTAGATATTTCTTTTATTTCTGTTGATAATTTATGTAAATTGTTTCATTAATCAATCTGATCTTCCTATACACCATTTTAAACATTTGTTGTCATTTTTATTTTGAATGTTAATCAAACCAAATTTTCGATTTTTATATTTGGCTGGAGTTTCGATATACGAAGAAGCTGTTATTGGTTTATATTTCGCTACTTTTATTTCAAAATCTAGAAGTTTATTTATCTCATCCTGATCCTTCTTTTGTAAATTTACTTATTTTTTCTTCAAATTAATTTATCATTTGAAGTACAATCTCTTTTATTTCAGTCATATCAGTTTTGCTTCTCATAGTCCACTGATGAATTAATTTTCAATATATGATGTTCTCCCATCTGGTAAATTTTAACAGAATTCAACGTGAAGAAAAAGACTTAATTTTAATTTTGTCCAATTTTATTCTTGAATTTTTTTCTCTATCGTTTTTATCATATTATTAATAAAAATTCTTGGATCAATTATATTTATATATGTATAAGAATAGCCTTTAAAACTACCTTAAAGTCCTTCTCGACACTTTTTATAATCATTTTGCAAAAAATTATTTCTTGAAAAGGTGACTTTTATTTTATTAATTTAATTATTATTTCCATATTTTATAGAAGAAAATAATAAAATATTTATTGTTCTACAAAACTTTTGAAAAACGAATGTATATTCAAGTTTATTTCATCGAGTTCTTCAACTTTCCTCTCCAGTAAAATTTCTCTATCTTTTATATTTTTAAAATTATTTTAAAATTTTTTTCTAATAAAACTACCTGAAAAATAATATCGAATTAGAAGTGAACACCCTCAAAAAACTATAAAACCATATCTCATTTATCTTTCTATCTTAAGTACAACCGGATATATTAAAAATATTAAATATTTTAATTAAAGTCTGTAGATTTATTTCTGGAAACCTGAAAAAATATTGGATTATAAAATAAAGGTTTGTAAGCTCGTATTTAGAAATTTTTTAACGATTCATATGTAGAATAATTAGATTCGAAAAGTTGTCATAGCAGATTTATATTTATATATATAATATATAATAATAATAATAATAATAATAATAATAATAATAATAATTAATAATAATAATAATAATAAATAATTATTATTATTATTATTATTATTATAATTATATTATAAAAAAATTGAAAATATGATATCACCTAAAAAAGTAAAAAGTATATTTACTAATTTTTACTTTTTTAGGTGATATATTTTCAATTTTTATTATAACATTAATAATTATTATTATTATTATTATTATTATTATTATTATTATTATTATTATTATTATTATTTATTATTATTATCTTGTTGTTTTTCCGTGTTTAGTCTACTCGAAATGGACTAAACATCAAAGAATAACAACAACTATATTATTATGATTATTATTATTATTATTATTATTATTATTATTATTATTATTATTATTATTATTATTATTATTATTATTATTATCTTGTTGTCTTTTTTCCGTGTTTAGTCCACTCGAAATTAACTAAACATCAAAAACTTGCAACAACTAAATTATTATTATTATTGCTTTTACTTTGTTCGCCATTTTTTACGTATTTAGTCTACTCGAAGTGAACTATTTTTTCCATTTTATTCTTTAAAGTTAGTTGGGTTTCATTTCAACTTTTATTCATTATAAATTTTGTCTTTACCGAGAAACGAACTAGGGACTCTGAGATCAGCCGATGCAATAGTGATTGAGCTACAACGACTACAAATATTAAAATTTGGAAGTTATATTTAAAATGTATTTTTTATTTTTATATATGTTAAATTCTCGATACTTCGAGAAGTTTCTGGTTATATATACCATGTAATTTGCATGTTTTCTAATGTCAGTCTATGCAATGGCAGCTCTAGAAGGGGACGTTGTAGTGAATGAATTAATAACTAACAAAATTTCAGCTTTTAAAGATAAAAAGTTATTTAACGAAAGTTTATTTATACTTTCTTATGAAGAGAAAAATATTCTAAATAGTATTTTATTAAAAATTAAAAATGAATTAAAAATTTTCTAAAGAGTAATAATATTTTTGAAAATAAATTTAATGATACGGAAGATAAAATAAATCAATCTTATGTACGAGTTATTAAAAAATTTTGTTCTATAATATGTGATTAAGAATGTAATAATGTCAATTAAAAATTTAAAATCTAACAAAAAGTAACTCCCTAGATCAGTTTTTCCCAAATCGTGCTCCCCGAAGTATAGCTGGATGCTCCGCGAAAGAATTAAAATTATATTAAAAATGAGAAAAAGTATGAAATAAAACTCTTAAGGTAAATCTTTAATATTAAAATAATGTAAAATTTTGCATATTTTTGGTGTAGTGCTTGGTTCACTACAAGTGTTAATTTCATTTAAAAAATTATACACATTACATACCATATATATATATATATATATATATATATATATATATATATATATATATATATATATATATATATATATATATATATATATATATATATATATATATATATATATATATATATATATATATATATATATATATATATATATATATTGAATTATATATAACTATTATTAATAAACACCATTATATTGTTCATTCCTCCAACATATATAATTAATTTACCCTTATACGGTATTTTGGGTACAAGAGGGTTTTCAATGATCACAATTGGTACGTCTGCCTGTGTCGCTGGCAATTGTTCTCATTCGTTTTAATATTTATTAATTTTGATTAAAAAAAAATTCATGTGGTATTTCCTGATATATTTTTTTATTTATGTAAGATGTTATAAGTTAATTAAAAAAATCTAATTACTCATTAAAATTAAAATACATGGAAAAAGCAAATACGAATGCAAAATTGAATTATTAACTGCCGTTGGTTGCGAGTGACGTCTGCACATTGAGGGTTGAATCCTCGTTCTCTGATACGTCATTCTGTTTTCCACTCGTCATTAACTAATTTACCTTAGTTTTAAAATTGATTTCTATCAGATTGGAAGTGTTTTTTTTTGTTTATTTTTATTTTATTTATTTTTTTTTTTTTTGTGCAAATAATGCTTATTTAGTGTGAATGTCTTATAGCAGTATTTCATTTTTCTGTTATTATTTTTATGTAAAATATATTTCCCATAAAAATAGATAGGTTTATTAATTAAGAGGAAAAATAACTGTGACGATTGTGTACCTGAACATGAAATTTGCCAAAAGTAACAAAGCCTTTACTAGTAATATGGTAATAGCAAGGGCTAATCGTCAGTTACTGCAAAACTTATTTAAAGTTTGGTTTTACTTGGACTGGAAACGATGATCATCCATTCCCTCTTTGCCTTGTCTTAAAATAATCAATTAGATTATTTCATTAATGTCACTCAGTTTACGAGTGAAAATGTATCCTGATGTAAGGATTTTTACAGAATCAATATAAGGAGTATTGTTGACTCTCTATATTGCGATGTTAGTTTATTAGTTATCTTTCGGAGGCAATATTCTTTTGGAGACTAGGGTTAGTCGCTTATATAAATATAGAATATTTATATAAACGGAGATGATACACCGCTAGAATAAGCTTTGAGAAAAATTGTGTTTTTCCCACTGCCTGAAACGAATATAGTAAACCCGTTTAAAGCCTCCAAGAATATGTATTTTAATAGTTAACAAACGGAGCCTTCTTTAATTTAACGAATATGTAAATATTAACGCGAAAAGCTCCGAATGCAACTTATATAACTTCAAGAATACTCCTGGCTTCAAACCAACTACCTGCCTGTTATTTGACAGAATAAACGACACGGCAAGCAATCGGCCAATCTCCAAGAATATTCTATCAGTTATTAATTGCAAATTTGAACTCTTTGAATGGTACGAAACTTTGAAAGATGTAAACACAAAATTATTGTGAACATAAATTAGAACAGATCTAGACACCATGAAGTATCATAAAAAAAGTGATAGAATTCAAAAATGGCAACCTCTGACTTTAACCACCAGTCTCCAGAAATATTAGCCTCATTTTAACTAGAATAATTTTTAAACTGGCAACGATGATCATCCATTGTAATTTTAAGTCTATGGCGAGAAAATGTCAAACGAAGCCATGTTGCCTAGCAAGTTAAAAAGATATTTTACAATTAAACACAAATATCTTCAAGGAAAAGATTTGAATTATTTCAAAAGGACTATCAGAACAACAATCAAAGCAGGGTAAATATTTTTATAAAAGTATGCAATTTCGGAAAAGGCTCAAATCGCTTCTATTGAGATAACCGAAATGATTGCATTTAAAATGAAGTCTTATACTTTATCTGAGTCTATTATCTTGCACGCATATAGAAAGATGGTAAAAACAAAGTTTGGAGATGAGACAGAAAATGAAAGTAACAAAATCCTCTCTCAATTAATGCAATTCATAGGCGAATTCATATGGGTTTGTCTGTTGATATTGAAGGAAAATGAATGGAGTAAACTTCAGTACTCAGAGTTTGCTTTGCAAGCTGATGAATCAACTGACATTACCAATAAGGCTCAATTACTTACATTTATTCGATTTATTGATGGAGATCAAATCATAAATAATTTTTTTTCTTTCTTTCTTTTTTTTCCTGTAAAGAAATGTCAGGCACTACAAGAGGTCAAGATATAATTGATATCTAGCTATCTTAAAGAATGGAATTTTTCATAGAAATCATACATTGAAATATTCCATAGTAGGCTCGATAAAAAGTTTTGCATCATTAGTAAAACAAGAAAATCCAGATGTTATCCGAACTCATTCGCTTTCTACATAGAAAGGTACTAAGTTTCAAAAACATTACCAGTTGAATTAAAAGGACGTATTAGATCAAGTTATTGAAATGGTTAATTATATAAAAAGCAGACCAGTTGAAGACTCCACTTATTTGAACAAATTTGGCGTAGATATGGATTCCCATCTTAAGTGCTTAATTTTCCACACAGAAGTCAGGTGGCTATCAAGGAGGAAAGGTTTTATAAGTCGCATACAATGAACTCCAGAAATAATTACTTGCCTTTTTTTGAAGGAGAAAAACACCAACGTTTCAGTGACTATTTAAGATGGAAATTATTGATTTCTAGACTGGAATATTTAACAGAGGTATTTACACATATTAATAGTCTTAACACAAGTATGCAAGGTAAAAATGAAAATATTCTTACTTCGACAGATAAACTGATTGCATTTCAGAAAAAAATTAGCAATTTGCAAAACTACAGCTGAAAATGGTAACGTTGAAATGTTTTCATTACTTGGTAAATCCAACCTATTGTAGTTAAATTTAATTAAACTGTTATTATCTATCACTGAATACAGAAGATTATGACAGGCCCGAAATCCATTCATAAAAATTTTACCTGATATTGGTTTGTACTTAAAAAAAGAAGAAGAATTGGATTCTATTTCCAGTGATTGAGGACTTAAAATCAAGCATGTAGAATTACCTATTGATGCATTTTGGATTTCTATTAGAGAAGTATATCCCTCGGTAGCTAAAAAACATTATCCATTTAGATTCAGTTTTATTTAGCTAAAAAGCATTATCCATTTGGATCATATTTATGTGATTTTGGATTTTCTTCACTCACTAACATTAAATGTATAAAAAGAGCGAGACTTTATTGCATTGAAGATGAAATGAGCGTCTGTTTATCTGAAATACTTCAAAACATAGAAAACGTGGCAAAAATACATCAAGCCCATGTTTCACATTGATAATTTTTTGATTTACAGAATAAAAAGTAAGTACTCAGCTTGAAAAATTTATTTACTTTAATTTTTTAGTTATTTTTTATAAATAATAATAAATATTATATAATATTAATATATATATATATATATATATATATATATATATATATATATATAATATATATATATATATCTATATATATATATATATATATATATATTATAAGCGCTTCGCGAGATAAAAAAAAAGTTGGGGAAACACTGCCCTAGATATTAATAAGATCATGGTAAAAAATTCCATCTTAATAAATGCTGAAAAGAAACTGCATTACTATTGTTATATATATATATATATATATATATATATATATAATATAATATTAATGATATATATATATATATATATATATTATATATATATATATATATATATCTATGATGGAGCGAATCCGATCCGGATTCAGATTCGAGGTTTTTTTTTCGCAGATTCGTATTACGAACCCGAATTCAGAATTGCAAATTTGGCTGGATTCGGATTCGAAGGTCCTGGAATTCGAATTCAGATTCAAATTCGAGAAATCCAAAAATTAGGTGGATTCAGATTCAGAGGTTCCAAATTCAGATTCGGATTCAGATTAGGATTAGGATTCGAGAAATTCAAAACTCTTCTGGTTGGGATTCAAACGTTTCTATTCGGATTCTGATTCGAATGCTTTCATTTATGGTAACATCAAAATTTGAGTAACCTTCTACCAAAAAAATCTCTAATAACTTTTGCAAATCTTCCTTTCCGCTCTTAGCTCTGACAGTACTGTAACTAAAGCTCCTTTTTGAAAAGTCTAATCTCTTCAATCTCTTTTCTTTGACTAATTCGATTCTATCATCCCTCATCTTGCTCCTCCTCTCAGGTGTTCTATGTTTCAACCATTAATCATACATTATCGGGTGCATGAGATCTTGAGATCTATGGATGGCATTCTTCCTCGAATTTTGAGAGTGTGTCTGAGGTAGAGGCTGTCCTTGTTCCACTAAAATAAAATAATTAAATGAGTACGCTTATATTCTTTATGTAAAAGTAGCTAATATAAACAGGTATATATATATATATATATATATATATATATATATATATATATATATATATATATATATATATATATATATATATATATATATATATATATATATATATATATAATGTTACTAAACAAACCTCTTTTTAAAAAATTTAATTGGTATCAAAGAAAAAATAATATTGTATAATAAGGATAATCATAAAATAAGTATTTTAAATTTCTCATAACAGCAAAATCATTTAAAACTTATTTAATACATATATATATATATATATATATATTATATATATATATATATATATATATATATATATATATATATATATATATATATTATATATATATATATATATATATATATATATATATATATATATATATATATATATATATATATATATATATATATATATATATATATATATATATATATAAATATTATTTTTATGGAAGTTTTAAGAGTATTTATATTATTCTTATAGTTATAGCTAAGCCAATTTTGCTTATATAATAAATAATATAAAAAGTAAAATTAAAGACATACGCATGAAACAAAGAAGCTAAAATAAAATAATTAAATGAGTTTTCTTATTCTTTTATGTAAGGGTAACTAATATAAATAGTTATATAATCATTAGAAATTAGTTATTTATCTATAATAGATCTTATGATATTAATATTCTTTAGCCAATTTAAATATATTCATTAAAATAATTAATAAAAAAAAAAAAAAAAAAAAAAAAAAAAAAAAAAAAAAAAAAAAAAAAAAAAAAAAAAAAAAAAAAAAAAAAAAAAAAAATTTCTCTCTCTCTCTCTCTCTCTCTCTCTAATATATATATATATATATATATATAATATATATATATATATATATATATATATATATATATATAATATATATATATATATATATATAAATATATATATATATTTTACAGTTACGTGGAAAGTTTTGGAAACCTGACACTTTTTTCGAGAATGTAAAGGATGCAACATTTCACAAAGTAACGATGCCGAACATTCTTTTCCGCATCGAAAACAACGGAGATATTTTGTACAGCATGAGGTTAGTAAATGATTTTTCAAAATTAAATTTTTCCTTCCTTGATCCTCTTTAAATCAAAGATATTCTTTAGTTCGGTACACTACAATATTATATAAAAATTTATTGAAAACAGAATGAGACATTCTATTTTAACGATTGAAAACTCTTTTTTGCATTAATAAATTATATATTATAATATATATATATATATATATATATATATATATATATATATATATATATATATATATATATATATATATATAATATATATATATTATATATTTATTTATTTATTTATTTATTTATTTATTTATTTATTTATATTCAAAATAAAAATAAAAATTTCTCATTCTTAATTCTAGAAGTAATTTATAACAAAATATATTCGTATTTTTGGTAGTTGAAACGAACTAATAATTACCACATATAATTCCCAAAGTTTGATAGACTTGTTGTAGAGAGATATTTTTTACATTTACTAAGTGCAACTTCAATTTCTCTTAAAAGGAATAATATTAAGAAATGCATAAACTTATTATAGATAGCATTCTTATTAAATATGGTCATTTTATATGCTAAAGTTCTCTAATTATTAAATATTCTACCACTCTAATACATTTGGTTTTTATATTTATGTATATAAATATTAATTATTCTTATAAATATTTGTTTCTACGCCTTTTGATATACAATATAAATGTCAAATGGAGCATATTAACTAATCAAATATACTTATATTACCATATTATAAGCATATTTAATTAACAATTAAGAATTTCATTCTTTATTTTTTTGAGGATAAAACATTCTTAATTTTATACATAGAATAAATGCTATTATGATACATGATTATATATATTATATATTATATATATATATATATATATATATATATATATATATATATATATATATATATATATATATATATATATATATATAATATATATAATATATATATATATATATATATATATATATATATATATATTATATATATATATATATATATATATATATATATATATATATATATATATATATATATATATATATATATATCTTGTATGCAAAAATTTTTGCGAAAAGTTCAGCTTTAGAGAAAGGTTAAAAATGGCAGTTGAACCGTCAGAAGATACTAGAGGAGGGAAAGAGGAAGAAAGAGTTGACATTTTTTGCAAAATGCTAGAAAGACCGTGAAAAAGAGGAACCAGAAAGATTATTTCATTTTTTACGGAGAAAAAGTTTTTAGCGTTACGAAGGATAGATTTTGCCCGATTCCGGGATGACATATAAGTTGCATGAGTTTATGGAGTTTGAAGACGACGGTAATCCTGAAGGTAACATCCCTGCGGCGGATAG
>SEYY01000475.1:108421-114548 GCA_009176605.1 Armadillidium nasatum | reverse complement strand
TTAATCCTACTAAGTAATACTTATACTATGATAATACCTCCTGTGGTTCTCCAAACTTGTTCTTCTAAGCTAGCACCCTGCCTTCTAACTATTTCTTCTATGTCTTTCAGCTTCAACCTTCCCTTCTTGCTGGAAAAGTGAGCTCATTCAACTTCTGCAAAAAAGGGAAACAGCTCTCAACCATCTAACTTAGTCTCATTTCTTTAATCTCCATTTCATTTAAAGTTTTTGAATCTATTTTTTAACAGGAATATTCGAAAATCATTCAATTCTAATCATATTTCTGATCGTCAGTATGGTTTTCGTAATAATTGCTCTAGAAAATGAAGTAGAGTATGGAGCAAAGCTTTGATCTCTAAACTTCCCTCTTTCAGTATCTATCCCCTCTTTGTAGCCTTCTCTCTGACTTCCTTTCAAGTCGTTCTATAGCAACTGTTGTAGACGGCCACCTTTCATCCCATAAATCTATTAATAGTGTGGCTCCTCAGAGATCTTTTCTATCCCCAACATCCTTTCTACTTTTCATTATTGACCTTCTCGCTATTACCTCATCACCTTCGTTACTTCCAGCAGCAATTAACTGAATCAAAGAGCATTGGAGCAGCTAACCTGTAATCTTATTCTTATTTCAAATTGGGGCAGAAAAATATCGTCATTTTCAAAGCCTGTAAAACTCGGTTCCTCAATATATTCTCGAAACAACCTTGCACACAACTGGCATCTTCTTCAAAAACACATGTCTCAAACTTTCGTTTGTTTCTAATATTCCTCGTGTTCCTTTCTCTCGTGATCTTTCTTGGAAGGAACATATTATTATCGTTTTAAAAAAACTTCTAAGAGATTGGTTGTTTAGAGAAGCGTTCAGAATTTCTACATCCCACCTTAGTTTCTTGCTTTATGTGGTGGTGTTGTTCTCCCTTGTATAAAGTACTCATCACTTATCTGAGGTGGTTCTATTCATACAGCTCTCCCGGAGAAGGTGGAGCCTAGGGCTTTCGATTTCGCTCTTGTCAACTCTTTACAATCTCTTTCTGCCAGTCAAATTCCTGCGTGACTCTCTCTCTATATTATTGTTATTACAACGGGCACTGCTCTTCTGAAATTCCACTTTGCATTCCTACTCCAATGAGAACGGCTCACATAAAACGCGTTTCAAAGCAGTTTCATCCATTCTCAGTCCAACTTTCCGACGTCAAAATTTAAATGGAATAGACTCTTTATGTTTTCCAAACTTCCTTTGACTTGCATACTTTTAAAAGCATGCATCGGAACATGTCTGCCTTTAATTTGACTAGAATTCTGATATTTCTAACTCTGATGGGAATGAGTAGGCCTCTGGCCTTCGCTCATCAGAGAAGATATATATATATATATATATATATATATATATATATAATATATATATATATATATATATATACATATTCTTTCCCTAAAAATCACTATATAAAAACACAGTTCTTAAATCAACTTTATTTATGTATTATACATTCTTTGATGTTATATATTATTATATCAGACTTTTCCTAGCTTTCGTGGCCTGTATTAGTCCACCTCTTTCAGGGCCAGTCACTGATACAGGCCACGAAAGCTAGGAAAAGTCTGATATAATAATATATAATAACAATAGAATATAAAAAATAAAGTATTTTAAGAAATGTGTTTTATATAAGAAAGGGAAAAAGAATAAAAATAAAAAAAAAAAGCGAACTAAATATAATATATATAATATATATAATATATATATTATATATATATATTATATATATATATATAATTATATATATATATAGTATATATATAATATTATATAAAATACTATCTTCATCATTTAAATAAATTTCAGAAAAGTTAAAAAAAAAGAAATTATTTTTATTTTTAAGCAGAAAAAGAATTGTTTGTGTTGAAAAAAGCGAATTCCAATAATTTCTCTTACTTTTAATCTACTTAACTGTTAAACTGCATGACTATTTATTCTGCTTTTAGAGTAAGCTCACTGTGATGCTGCTAGTTATCCATATAACACATAACCACTAAGCTTAACTATTATATTATATATATATATATTATATATATATATATATAATATATTATAAATATATATATATATAATATATATATATATATAATGTTAAGTTTCCGATAGCTTAAAAGGAATTCTGTTTTATAATTTTCCTTCATGGCACAGAATGTGAACAATCAATGTCAATTTTGAGAAAATTAGGTAAATTTTATAAACACCTTTAGAAAATGATTTTTTGCTTTAAAAATAAGTATTTTAATAATGTTATTTCATTGATAGTTGAAGTACCAAAATGATTACAGCAAAATATATGAAAAAAAGCTTTGATGGAATGTTACCAATTTGAATGTGATTTCGAATGGTGTTTCCGTATTTTTAATATAAATACTCATTCCCTTGTTTAACTTTGAAGAATTTTATCTTTTTGGTACTCGAATCTTTTTTAATTACTTATTTATAAGAGTTAGCGTTGCACTTCTAATAGGAATCCCCTGTTGCCTGCAGAGTAAAGATGAAAGTGGGATGCAATCTTAAGCTTCATAACTTCCCTTTAGATTCTCAAACGTGCCTCTTGACTCTCGCCTCCTGTAAGTAAATTTTCACCTTCACTATAATGTTAAAATAGTTTTAAACATTGGGAGAGGCTTCTGAACTAATTCACCTTTTATTTTGGAAGGCTTAAAAGCATCCTTAATTCTATTTTTAGCATACTCTTATGTAATGTTAATATAGATATATATATATTATATATATTATTATATATATATATATATATTATATGATATATATATATATATATATATATATTGCTATTTGTAAGCTTATAGATGCATGCTTTGGCACCTTTCTAAATATAAATTTACTGAAATGCACATAAATTTTCTGCTTGTAATTTTTTTTAGTGAATTTGAAACGCACATTTTGTTTTGTATTAAGATTTCGAAGATTATGAAGATTATTTAAGATTTCGACAAAATAAACAATTCTATATTTTTTACCAGTACTGTAAATTTGCGCAATTATAATACTGTATATTTATGAATATATAATGATAAGAAAATGAATAAAGAGGAAAAAATATGCATGGTAAACAATGACAGCCACAATGCGAGAATTTAAAAGTTAAGCAGAAAATATTTAATAAATGATAGAGTAAAAAGTCATGAGAGTAGTAGGAGAGGAATCTTGTCGACACTGCAATGTTGCATTTGATGCATATGCAACATGCAATGTTGCACAAAATACTTTTATTAATTTAAAAGGAATAAGAAGATAATTATAGTTATTAGTATATAGATATATTTCAATCTTGCAAAAATAATATATATATATATATATATATATATATATATATATATATATAATATATATATATATATATATATATATATATATATAATATATATTTAATACTTCGGCCGGTAAAATGTCGCATCCAGAGCTCTTTCCATTCCTCATTTTCAGCATTGAGGCTCTGACATCCTCCTCAGCTACTTGATGTTCATCCACTTACTGTCGTTGTAGGCTCGTTTCTCATTACATCAACCGGATCTACATCAAAGTTATACAATTCCTGGGAGTACTCCTTCCCCTATTCCTGATATCACCAGGTTCCACCTTCAATGTTCCCTCCCCATCCTCCATGGAATGGGTTGCAGATGAGTCTCCTCGTTTAAATCCTTTCAACCTCCAGCCTCTCTTTCACAATGCCTCCAACTACACCTGGCTTCATTATTTTAAAATTTCCCACCACAAGTCTGTGGTACGAATCGAGAGAAATCGAAGATAAGTTCTTCATGTCCATCAGAATTATTTTATCATTGACAATTATTAGATTTTTCTCTATATTTCCCGATTATGCTGTTCCATTGACACCAGCTCCATTTGGGTGAGTCCCTGAGGCCTTTGAATGTTTTTATTTTTTTTTGAGAAAATATTACTAACCGCAAAATAAACAAAACTCTTCCCCTCTTGATTTTTCTCACCCAACTCACAGGCTCCCAGCACCACCTCAATCCATTCTCTGTCAATTCCCACGTGTGCATTAAAAACACCAATGAGGAATTTCTACTGAGCAATCACCAAGTCAGACTCATTCATTTAATCATAAAATTTACTTTTCTCTTCTATTGGTCTCCCCTGGCGGAGAGCATATATCTGCATAATACATAGTCTTCCCCCACCCTCCAACCTGTGGACCATTGCCACCAATCTTTCAGTTGTATACTTCACCTCCCCAATCATACAAGCCAGCTCAAGTCTCACAACCACTGCAACCTTATATTTTTTTCCATATCTCTACCCTTATTCCACACCTGATAATCACCATGTACTATGCGGATCCCCTGTCCCTACAGGTTAGTATCGCACATCAAAACATCTAACGCACTCTCCCTCATCAGCTTCCACCACCACCACCACCACCACCAACCACCACCACCACCACCTCCTATCTCCCCCTCTCCTCCTTCCTCTCTCCTCCTCCTCTCCTCTCTCCTCCTCTCTCCTCCTCCTCCTCCTCTCCTCCTCCTCCTCCTCCTCCTCCTTGCCTTTCATAGTACTAACATTTATAGTATCGATGAGTGCGTTCCCCCTTCTTAGACCATAAAATTGACAGTTCCTAATCCGAAAAGATTTGTCATGGCCTAACATGCGCTTCTTGAGTTGATAATATCCATTGCCGGCTATCTAGGCCTGTCGCAACTTCAGAGCTAACAATTAGTGTCTTCCCTCCCGTAAGTGTTACATGTATCTCTCAACACCACCCAGATAGTGATAAAGTTGATTTAAACTGCTGCACCTGTACAAGGTTAAGTTGCTACTTGTCGTAATATGTTGAGCTATATAACAGCAGCGGTAAAAAAAAGGAACTTTTTCCTATCTACCAATGACCTCCTTCGTTTTCAGTACACTTCCTCTTCGGGTATTCAAACCCTGTACCAAGTGCTTGCAAGACCGACACGCAAACCGTATAACCAAAGGAGGGAGAACATTATGGGGTAGCTGCTGAGACTTTTTAATATGGTATGGAGGAGGAGAGAGTACCGGAAAATTGGAGGAAGGTTGTTATATGCCTAATGTTTAAGAAAAATGACAAAATCAAATGTGAAATTTATTTTGGAATATGTCTCCTTTGTCATGCTGGTAAGATATGAACGTATACTAGAGAATAGGGTTAGGGGGAACGTTGAAGACAAATTAAAAGAGGCACAACATGGCTTAGACCACGACAGGGCACTACTGACAACATCTTCAGTCAGAAAATGCTAATAAAACAACTAAGAGTTGGTACATGGAATGTTTGTTGCGTTGATTGACCAAAAAAAAAAAAAAAAAAAAAAACCTTCGATACAGTGCCGAGAGAAAAAATATGGGAAGAACATTGTGATGCCTACTATGGAATAAACTCCAAACTGATGAGGGTCATCAATAAAATTTATGTTAAAAGTGAAAGTGTTTTTAGAACAGCACATGGTGTTGGTGACTGGTTCCCAATTATCTCAGGGATTAGACAAGGAAGGGTGTTGTCGCCGCTGCTCTTCATTATATGCATGGATAAATATATAGGAGAGGTGGACATGGGGAAGGAGTTGGGAATGGTGTCAGTGTATGCCGACGATGTGGCACTGATGACGTGGGAGTGAAACACCATGCTGAAAACACTTGAGAAGTGAAATGGGATACTGCGGTAGTGGGGGCTGAAAATTAACAAGGGGAAGACTGAGGTGTCGAAGGTGGGGAGAGGACGTAAGGAGATTGGGATTGCAGTAGATAAAATTGTCCTGAGTGAGGTGGAGAGATTTAGCCAAATGGGCATCGTCGTGAGCTCGGACGGAGACATTGCAAAGGAGATAGAAAATAGAATTGGAGCTTCCTCGAGAAGGGTGGGACATTTATACCTCATTCTGAGATCTTGTCATTTGACTAGAAGGGTTAATACGTTGATGTGCACCACACAATCCTGAGACTCACTCTGATATATGAGGCGGAGGCGCTGACGTTGACCACAGGAACTAGAAGTAGGGTGGAGATGGCTGAGATAAGAGTTATGTGGCTGATCAGCGGAATTACAAGGCGGGAACATCTGAAAACAGCGTATATCAG
>SEYY01000475.1:100921-103421 GCA_009176605.1 Armadillidium nasatum | reverse complement strand
AACTTACTCAGAGCTTTAGCTTTATTTTAAGTTGATTTAATTAGTTTGAAGACTTGAAAGATCTCCGCAAAGCGTTGGCTTTAATTTGAGATCAGCCTAAAACATTGGCTTTATTCCTTTAAACAGTCTGACTACTTGAAAGATCTCCTCAGAGCTTTGGCTTTAATTTGAGATCAGCCTACAGCATTGGCATTATTTCAAGTTTATTCATTTTTTTATTCTGGCAACTTGCAAGATCTCCGCAGAGCATTGGCTTTAATTTGAGATCTACACAGAGCGTTAGCTTTACTTCAAGTTGATTTGACTCTTTCTAATTTATTTAATTAAGATTTGAGCTTTGACTCTTTCTCATTGATTTAAATTCGAAAAAAAATATAACAAAAAATGAATATTGCCGACATTTCTTCAGTTTCTATGCTTCTTCAAGAAATGGAAACTTCTATCTCCAGTGACGTGGAGATAGTAGAGCAAATCCTCAAACCCGAGGAAACTAAGAAAAAAGTTGAAGAAGTTAAAGAAAAATTATCACCTCTCAAGATAATGAGAGGAGTATCAAAAAGGAAAGTTACTCTCCTTTTCAAACAATTATTGGAAATCGTACAAACAGACGGAAGTAATTCACCTCTTATATCGTCAATGTTAGAAGAAGTATCATCAAGACTTCTAGAGGTACGTCAATATGACGGAGAGATAGAGGCATTAATATGCTCATCCGGTCTTCTCAAATATGATAACACCTTGCTCAATGAAGAGATAGTGAGTGCGTCTCACTATCATCTACAACAACAGAAGGTTATGAGCAAGTTTCATATATCTACAGGAAATTCATCTCGCCATTCGTCAGCCTCCGGCTCTAATTCACAAGAGAACTTAGAGAATCAGTCGGAGGTAAAATCCATATTGAGAGGATTAGCCGTCAAGCAAGAGGTCAAAATACCTGCTTTAAAGTGTAAAACTTTTTCTGGAGAATCTGACCGTTTCCAATTTCGATCGTTTCTACTATCATTTGAAAATGTCTTCGGAAGTCGGCGAGACTTAAGTGACGCCGCAAAACTTCAATATCTAAAGGCTCATCTTTCAAGTATGGCATTAAAAGATGTAGAATATCTTCCTAATGTGGACAACAACTATGAAGTTGCCCTCCAATTTTAAAAGATTTATATCTTGATGTGCCTTTTATTATCGATTCTCTATTTCATAAAATAGACACAGCTCCTGTCATAGACAATAAAAATCTTGAAGCAGTGAGAACTTTCATATCAGAAGTTCGTGCACACCTGCATGAACTTAAAGAATTCGAATTAGATTTTATGGAGGAGGGTTCAGCAGGATGTAAACTTCTAAGTCATATCGTGGTGGATAAACTGCCCTCAAGTTTCCTAAGGGAACTGAAAATCGAGACGAAGGTAGAATATCCTTCCATCAACATCATCTTAGATAATTACCATATGATTTTAAAATCTATGGAAAGAATCAGAGGGAAGAATCCATCACATACATCTACGTCTAAAAAATCTTCAAATGGAAAGAAAACATCTTTTCAAAATTCTACGTACTCCAGACAAGAGAACACCACATCTACAAAAAAGTCGAGAATTTCTTCAGAATCTTCATCTGTGAAGTGCAAACTGTGTGATTGGGCACATTTTATGTCGTCTTGCACCGTCTATTCGAGTCCAGCCTCCAGAAAAGAGCGCTGTATTGAAATAAAACTATGCTCTAGCTGCTCCAGCTCTAAGCATAAAACCAAGCAGTGTCCTGCTAAGAGATATGGACTCAGCCGCCCTTGCTTTTACTGCAAAAGCAAGAAACACATATCTGCCCTTTGCTCATCTGAAACAAATGGAAAAAGGAAGAGTGATCAACATCGTAGAACAGATGACACACCTACTCCTTCATCTTCTCTTACACAAACTGGGGAGGAAGAATCTCAACAAAGTCATTTGTGTATCAACACAGGATCAACTCCTTCTGGCAACATTCTTCCAACCATCTCCCTTAAAGTAAAAAGAGGGAATAAAATTCAAGAAATAAGGGCACTTCTAGATTTTGGATCTCAGAGAAGTTACTTCAAAGGAAGTGTCATGGAGAAGCTAGGAGTAAATATTGCTTCACTTCCTCGTCAAAATACCACAGTAAAAACTTTTCTGGGAGAACAAACCAGAACAATGTACTCCATTGATCTGGAATTGAATTTATGTTGTGGGTCATACACCAAAATTTTTGCTCTTGTGGATCCTTGTGGATCCCAATCTTGACATCGGTTTTGAAGTCAAGGGATTGATGGGAGCCGAATGCAACATAAGAAGAAATAATTTTAAGATAGCCGATCGGTTCTATCAAGGAGGCCGTCAAGGTGACATTGTTAACAATGGGGAATGTCTTCTGGAAATAGAAGCTCTATATCTCATGAAGCATTTTAAAGTAGTCAATTGTATAAGAGGGAGTGCCATTGATTCTTGCCATGGTTTCGTTCCATTCGGACCAGTTCGTAAATTTT
>SEYY01000475.1:84624-100821 GCA_009176605.1 Armadillidium nasatum | reverse complement strand
TTATTATTATTATTGTTATCATTATTATTATTATTGTTATCATGATTATTATTATTTTTGTTGTTGTTCTTGTTAATATTATTATTATTTATTAATCTTAATATTAGAACTCATTACAGATGATCCATACCAAGAGTCGACGTATTTAATATCAGAAGATAGCAACTCCATCTTTCTTTGTATGTTAAAACCTCTTTATTCTGTTTTCGCTCCATATTTTCTAACCCTGTCTTATTAAGACCCTATCCTAGCCAACAATCGTCATTTGTCGCTAATCATTTACGTATAAATTCCACTTATGCAGCATACTTTTATTTTATTTCCAAATTAACCTTTCTCTTGATATTGACGAAGAGAAACCTTTATCTCTATTGTGTTCAAAGCCAGTAGCCCATCATTTCAATTCTTCAAACACTTTTTATATTATTATAATTATTATTAATTATTATTATTTATTATTATAATATATTATTATCATCCGTATTTATTATTAATATATAATTTTTTCTTCATTGACTTACTATTAGCGTTCTATCCATCCAAGCATATCAAGAGCCGACATACTCAACATCAAAAAATAACAAACTCTATCTTTCTTCCTACATTAAATCTTCTTTACCATATTATATTAGCGTATTCTTTATAGGGTCTCAATAATGCATTAAAGGAGACCCAGTAATCACTAATCTAGAATATACATTCTATCAAACTCATTTACCAATGTTCAGCAATCTCTCTCTCTCTCTCTCTCTCTTTCAATTATTTTCTATAACTGAGTCATAACTTAACACATTCATTATATTTCCCTGTGGAGAATATCAATATCAAGGGTTGAATAACTCTTATTTTCTTTCCATGACAACATTTCCCTGTCGTTATAAGAAATTCATGAATCCATGAGTATATATAGGATACTAAGATTGAGAAGCATCCTAGAGACATCTTTATGAGGAATCACCGTGTTCACATCTTCTAAAGGTATCTACCGGTGCAACTCTAACATTACTTTACATTCTTAAGGTACCAATATGTCAAAAATACAGACACCCATTCTTGTGTTTTTATTCACATTATTTATAATAATCCCAAAATTTCACAAATCTACTTTACGTATATGCCACATTATCATTATCGAAGCTATGCAAACTAATAGCTTATTTATTCATTATCGAAAGCCACCAACAATAATATAACTGTTATAAAAACTGTTTTTCTAAATCATTGAAAAGTATATTTTTATAATACATTTTAATGTGAATATATATTTACTTTTGTTATTTTTACAAAAATAGCTAACATTACATGTAACTTTTAGCATTTTACTATATATTAAGTTTTTATCATAATTTTTAATGATTATCTACTTACTAATTTATTAAAATACAAAAAACACACTTACAGAATGAAGATTTAGGTACTTAATAACAATATTCATTATATGACCATACACACCAATACACAGCTATGTAAGCATATACGCTATTGCAAAATATGTGAATTACCTTTTATATGCCAACTACACACATGGAAATTGTAAATTACCTTCAAAGAACACAAACAATTTACAAAAACATATCCAAACATGCACACATTCGCATGGTTATTTCATAAACCAATAGGGGACAATACAGATTATATTTATTTACCGTTATGAAATGAGTACGTTTTACAGTTAACATAGAGATTTTTCATGTCAATTGCACCCTATAACACATGAATAAATGCACATTATTATTTAATAATTATATTATATTATTTACATATAGGATTAGATCAAAATAATAATCTTTTTATGATGCTTTACCCTTAGCAACCGCCTCACTTACTCTAACCATGCCTAACCACCTATTTTTTCTAATATTTAAAAGTTAGCATAATGGATAGGCTCAATCTTAAAATAAAAATAATTCCTAACCGATTTTTATGAAATATGCACGATACATGTATTTTAACCTGCTGAAAAAAATTTATTTAAGACTTTTTCCAATTTCTCTAGCTGTTCGACTTATTTACAAAAAATCTACCCTTGAAAAGAATGAATTGAGGGGAAAAACCACTTGTCGAAATAACCTCAAAATTGAACTGTGCATTCACAGTTTAATTAGCTAAAAACTTCAGCTAACGTTTTTTTGAAATCTGCTTTAGGTAAATAGTTATATGCCTTTCTGTTCAACCATAGTAAAAATTTTGGAATATTTACCTTTCCGGACAAAAATAAAAAGTATAAAAAAATCTACACCTACATTTTCCTTTCTTTTAGTTGCTTAGAGGAAGAAGAAATCTATAACTTTCTCTCAATATTTTAATCAAAATTATTTTTTCTTTTCGAGATATAGCTCTTAATTAAATTTTGAAAATTTCCCCAAAAAAATTTAAAAAATAAAAAAAGTTGTAGGTGTAGATTTGCTTATAATTTTTTATTATTGTCCGGAAAGGTACATTTACCAAAAAAAATTTATGCAACTGGACGAAAAAGGGCATTTAACATTCTTATAAAGCAGATATCTAAAAACTTTACCTACAGTTTTTAGCAAATAGAACTTTGAAAATAAAATTCCAATTTTCAGGTTATTTGGACCAGTGGTTTTACTCCGCTGTTCAATTTTTTAAAAGGTAGATTTTTGGGGAATAAGTCAAACTATTAGAGATAAAGAAAAACGTCTTAAATAAACTTTTTCCAACAGGTT
The DNA here is from genome assembly GCA_009176605.1 of Armadillidium nasatum. NCBI lineage: Eukaryota > Metazoa > Arthropoda > Malacostraca > Isopoda > Armadillidiidae > Armadillidium > Armadillidium nasatum. Next base: position 98,134 of record SEYY01000475.1, on the reverse strand, counting down.
GAAATACATGGATCTGCAGATTTGATAAAAATCGGTCAAGAATTTAAAGAAAAACTTAAAATAGAACCCTTCCAATAAACTAACCTGACCTATTTTGTCTTGTAACTTCATTTTTCTTTTAAATTATACTGTACCTCTGACATTAAGTTTCTCTTAACAACCTCTCAAGAGTTACATTTGACATACCTGAGAATATTATTTATTATTATTATTATTATTATTATTATTATTATTATTATTTTATTATTATTATTATTATTATTCAAGTTCTATTCAGCTTTATTTTAATATCAGTTGGTTTTCTCTTCCAATTTTCAAATATTGCTTGTCCTTCTATTTCTTCTATTTGCTGATTGATTTCATCCGCCAACGTCTGACATCATCAGAGCTTGGATTCTAGAAGATGAGTGATTTATTTTAAAATGTTAAGCCAAAAGTTAATTACGATTATAAATTTTGAAAAATTATTAACGAAGTAGATATTAGTTTTTGAGCTTCACATGATTTTCCGAGTTTAAAATGAAAGGGGCAAAGGCTGGTATGTCCCATCTGCTAGTCAATCAGTCACGGAACCAGTAAATGTTGACGTACAGTCAGACTACGGAAAGTAAATTGGCACATGATGGGGATTAACCGAAAGGGAATCAACCGTCTTCTTGAAAGAAATTTGGAGGATTTAATTATTAAATTTGCAGTGAAGCAATCTTAAAAGATTGAAGAGGCTGGTATCTTTATAATAATTCTATTTATATTCTGGGAAAACGCTGGTATGTCCCATCTGTCAATCGTTGGAGGACGAAACTGGTCAGCAAATAGAAGAAATAAAAGGAAAAAAAATCTTTTGGAAAATTGAAGAGAAAATCCAAGTAATATTAAAGTAAAACTGAGTAGAACTAAAATTATTATATATAATAATTTTGAAATTATTAACAAAGTAGATATTAAAATTTTTATTATCTATTATTATTAATATTATTATTATTATTATTATTATTATTATTATTATTATTATTATTATTATTATTATTATTATTATTATTATATAACCAGCTTAATAATAAAATTAATTCCCTCCAAATTTCTCTCAAGAAGACGGCTGATGCCCTTTCGGTTAGCCACCATCGTGTGCCAGTTTACTTATCCGAGTCTGACTGTACGTCGACGTTTACTGATTACGCGACTAACTGATTCACAGATGGGACATACCAGCGTTTGCCCCTTTCATTTTAAATTCGGAACTCCTCAGTGAAGCTTAAAAACTAATATCTACTTCGTTAATAACTTTTCAAAATTTATAATCGTAATTAACTTTTGGCTTAACATTTTAAAATAAATCACTAATCTTCTAGAATCCAAGCTCTGATGATGCCCGAAGTTGGGGGATGAAATCGGTCAGCAAATAAAACAACAAAAAATCTTTTGAAAATTGGAAGAGAAAATCCAGCTATTATTATTATTATTATTATTATTATTATTATTATTATTATTATTATTATTATTATTATTATTATTATTATTATTTCATGCATCAATATAACAATGAAGGTTTCACTAATATAACCTAATCAAACCATTCAACATGACCAATTAATAGATGAATTCGTAACACTTAAAAAATTATGCATTCCTGACGGAAACTCAGCTAACTTATCAATATCGAACATTCAAATACGATGCAAATATTTCATATTAAAACATGAAAATACAGTTATTTTCATGTTTTTTCTGTAGCTATTTAAATTTTTTATTTTATTTAATTTTCATTTTTATTAAAAATAACTATTTTAAGCATTTTTAACTTAATAGATTATCCTCACTTATAGAACAAATACAAGAAATTCACAATTATAAACAAAGGGATACACTGAACGCGAGCATACATCACGTTGAAAGGAAATGATTGAACTAATATTCCAATAATTTTGACAGTGAATTATATGTTTCGACATGAAAGCGTAGGTATATACAAAGTTAATGTTGTTTCGATATGTTTCACAAACCATACGAAACGTGTTTTTACAAATAATATGCAAAATTCAGTATCACATCTCTATCTCATCCTTCAGGGGTTCTTCCAGCTAAAGGTGCTTCACTTTTAAGGTTGAAAAATCTTAGCAAACTTTTTTCAGCAGTTTATAGTTAAATATATGCTGATTCCAAATATGTAACTAGTTTTTTATAATTTCAAACGCTTCCTGAGAAAAAGACTTTTCAAGTGACACATGTCGAACGACCTTGAAACAATCTTAAAAATTCTGTCAGAATTTTTTTTCCATTATTATTATTAATTTTTTATAGCAAATTTTTTTCCTGATTCCAAATATGTAATTAGTTTTACATGATTCCAAATGGTTACTGAGATAAGACCACTCAATCATGAAATGTTGTTAAAAAACAACATTAAGAGTTTGGGGGGTCTGTTTTGGAGAGGTAAGTATTTTCTAAATCAGTTTTTTCATTAGTTAATAGTAAAATCTTTGCTGTTCCAAATCTGCAATTAGTTTTTTCATCATTCCGAACGGTTTCTGAGTAAATGACTTTTTAAGTGACACCTGTCAATGACCTTGAATCTGGCGGCATGTCTCGCAAAGAATTTTTTATTTTTTATTTTTAAAAAAAATTTTTTTTTATGTATTTATAGAAAATAATACACAGCGTCCAAATATGTAATTAATTTTTCATAATTCCAAATGGTTACTGAGATATGACCACTCAAAAAATCTCAAAAGGGGACTCTCCAACCTAAGGACTACAAATTTTTGGGGGGGAAATTTTTAATTTTTTCATCAATTTTTGGTAAAATCTTTGCTGGTTCCAAATCTATAATTAGTTTTTTATAATTCTAAGCGGTTCCAAAGAAAAAGACTTTTCAAGTGACACCTGTCGAATGACTTTGAATCTGGCGATATATGGCAATTGCTATTTTTTATTTTTTTTTAAATTTGTTAAAATTATTTTGGTATATTTTTAATAGAAAATAATAAGCAGATTCCAAATATGTAGTTAGTTTTACATAATTATAAATGAATAATGAGATATGACCACTCACACATAGAATGTATATTATAAATGCCATTCGGCGTTAGAAGTTTAATATCAAAGAACCATGGTGATTAAAATTGGAAGAATAGGGTTTTTGATCGCTACCCACCATAAAATCCAAACATAAAATTTTAAGTTTTGTATGAGGATTTCTATAATATCGCATTATTCACCATGCAGGAATAATATTTTACCATTTCAAGAAGAATTCATCCTGTTATGAAAGAGAAAAGTGTTCCTACAGCACATTAAGAAATAAATTCATGCTTTTACCAGGTGTTTCCGTATTTTTGTCAACCCATATATATATATATATATATATATATATATATATATATATATATATATATATATATATATATATATATATATATATATATATATATATATATATATATATATGGGCAGAGCCTTTTTCAAAGATGGAGCATAATAAAAACATTAAAGGAAACCATGCAAACTCAAGTTTAACTCATAACCATAAGGTGAGCGCAGATGGAGGCTTTAAAGAGAAGAACAGAGGTGGGTGAAAAGAAGGAGGCACCTCAACGAGCATGACTTAAGTTTGCAACACCCACAGATTTATAATGCGTAAGTAAGAATCCTCTTGTGTGCTGCGAGGGTGACGCAATGTTGGTGGAATGCTGGAGGTCAATTCCCTCGAGTATCTGCCGAGACAGAAAAGAGATAGTGTACAAACGACAAGTTGCAGAGAAAGAGGGTCAAGAGAGTTCGAAAATAAGGGACTGTTTATTAGTCTTTTAGCATTAGACTTAACCCTATCCAGAAGACAGGTGGAACCGGAACCATCTCAAAAGTCAGAACAGTACTCAATTCAATGGCAAAAAGAGATATCCCTCTTTAACTGAAGTAACTGCTCGGAATAAAAAAAAAACCGCAACCTGAACAGAACCCCCAGCTTCTTTGTAGACTTCTTAGTAACCGTTGTAACGTAAGATTTCAAAAATAATCTGTTGCTTATGTTAAGACCAAGAATGATTATGTTATTGATAGGTAACATAGGTAAAGTTTGGAGATGTTTTAGAAAGAGAGATGTAAAGATGGTGAGTTTCAGGATGGTGAATTCCACAACGTTGCGGTGGTCTCAGTAGGAAATCCTTTCCAAATCAGCAAGAATAGAATCGGAAATTGTAGACGAGGAGATTTGAGGGGAAACTAGTATGAAAATCAAAAAGTTGGGAAAATAAATATAGGGAGTATGTTCCAGACCTTACCACTCTTACGTGTTCTCTATTGTTAAAGCCTGGAACACACTCTCTTATCTGTTTACCAACCTCATTTGACTTGCACATTTTCAAGCTCTGTGTATCGGGACATGTTGGCATTTAGAGATCTGGTTTCGGTATTGCAAAAACTCTGGTGTAAATTGGTAGGTCTTTGGCGTTTGCCTACCAGAGAAGACAAAAAAAACGGGAAGGAGGAAACCCAACGGAGGCAACTTTGAGAGCAGAGACGTGTGCCATATCCTATCAAAAAATTTGGATATGTCAAGCGCCACCAAACACGACTACCCCTAGCCACTAAGGGTAGAAGACCATAGATTAGTAAGATAGGAAAGTATTTCACCAGTAGACCTCGAACATCGAAACCATACTTATTAATGATCAGAGAAAAGAAAATGAGATTCTAAAAATCCAAGGAAATGAAAGTTAAGAATAATTTCAAAGACATGATATAGAATACAGGTATTAACTGTAGGACGATAGTTAGAAGGTTCAGAACAACTCCTTCTTCGGGATCGGCTGAACATATGCACGCTTCCAATACTGAGGAAAAGTATTAGTATTAAAGCATAGAGAGTAGAGCTAAATCAGAACAGGCACCAATTCGGTAGCACACTCCCTCAAAGCACAGGAAGAAATGCCATCCGATTTACTAACCTTTCTAACGTTTATAGATTTTAGAATCCATGCACCTGATGATATAAAATCATAGGTAAAGGCATGGAACTCTTTAGAGTTGAAGGAGTTGATGACGTCTTGAAGGTATATCGCCAGAAGCAACAACTACAACTTCGTCTATAAAATAGCAGGCCAGTAAGTGTTGGAAATTTTTACACTCACATGCAGTTACAGGCCCGCACACACACACGGTCCTGTGAGTATTATATATATATATATATATATATATATATATATATATATATATATATATATATATATATATATATATATATATATATATATATATATTTTATGTCTCCTCTGGTGGGCAAAGGCCAAAGGCCAAAGGCCCACCATAATCCACCAGAGTTGGGGAGTATTTGAAATCGGGTAGCTAATGGCCGACGTGACCCGATACCCGGCGCTTAAAAGTGTACAAGTCAAAGGAAGTTGGGAAAGCAGATAAAGGGAGTGTGTTCCAGACTTTAACAGTAGAGTACATGTAAGAGTGAGCATAGCGGTTAAGTCTGGGGTCGGAGAGTTGGACAGAGAAAGGATGAGACTGTGTAGAAAGTCGTGACGCACGAGCCCTTCTCAATGGAGGAGGTTTGCGACGTGAGAGTTCAGAAGAGCAATGTCCGTTGTAATAGCGATAGTATAGAGAAAGTGACGCAACAATTCGGCGGGAAGAAAGAGATTGGAGAGAGTTAGTAAGAGGGGAGAGTTGATAAGACGAAAAGCCCTAGACTCCACCTTTTCAAGAAGAGCTGTATGTGTGGAACCACCCCAGATATGAGAGGCGTACTCCATACAGGGGTGAACAACACCCCTATACAGAGCAAGCAACTGGGGTGGAGTGAAGAAATACTGAAGGCGCTTCAGAACACCTAACCTCTTAGAAGCTTGTTTAGAAAGAGTGGTAATGTGATCTTTCCAAGAAAGATCACGAGAAAAAGAAACACCGAGAATATTGAGAATATATGAAGGTTTGAGTTGAGTGTTTTCGAAGAAGATGTCATAGTTGTGTGGAAGATTGTGTCGAGTAGAAAGATGGAGGAATTGAGTTTTTGAGGCATTGAAAACGACCATGTTTTCTCTGCCCCAATTTGAAATACGAGAAAGATCAGAGGTCAGTTGCTCCAAGGCCATCCTTCTTGAATCTATCAACTGCTGTTGGTAGGGACGTCTTTCAAATTGAAAGGAATAATGAAGGGTGGAGTCATCAGCATAGGAGTGTATAGGAGATGAAGTAATAGAGAGAAGATCATTGATGAAAATTAGAAAAAGAGTTTTGGATAGAACAGATCCTTGAGGAACACCACTATTTATAGTAGATGAACGGTGGCCGTCTACAACAGCTGCTATTGAACGGTCGGAAAGGAAATTATAGGGAAGGGCACAGAGAGAAGGATAGATTCCGAAAAAGGGAAGATTAGAAATCAAAGCTTTGTGCCAGACTCTATCGAAGGCTTTCGATATGTCTAGCACCACAGTAAAAGGTTCACCGAAACCCCGGGAAGCGGAGGACCAAGAGTCGGAAAGTAGTGAAAGATGATCACCAGTAGAACGTTCTTTACGAAAACCATACTGGTGATCAGAGATAAGATTAAAAGAATTGAGATGTTTCCAAATCTTCCTGTTGAGGATAGATTCGAAAACTTTAGAAAGAACGGAGGTTAAAAAAATTGGACGATAGTTAGAGGGTAGAGAAGGGTCCCCCTTCTTCGGCACAGGCTGAAAGAGCGCACGTTTCCAGCAAGAAGGGAAGGTCGAAGTAGAAAGGCAAAGACGAAATAGTTTACCAAGGCAGGGTGCAAGCTCGGAAGCACAAGTTTTGAGAACCGCAGGAGGAATATCATCAGGACTATACGCCTTCTTAGTGTTAAGCTCAGAGAGAGCAGAAATGACATCTTTAGAAGAAATTATAATATTAGGCATAAATGAGTTGGAGTGGGTTGAAGGAGGAGGAATAGCTCCGGAATCGTCTAAGGTAGAATTAGAAGCAAAAGTTTGAGCAAAGAGTTCAGCTTTAGTTGAAGGTAAAATGACAGTTGTACTATCAGAAGAAACTAGAGGAGGGAAAGAGGAAGAAGCAAAGTTAGAGTTGACATTTTTTGCAAAATTCCAGAAAGAGTGAGAGGAAGAGGAACCAGAAAGATTATTGCATTTGCGACGGAGAAAAGAGTTTTTGGTATCTCGAAGAATAGATTATGCACGATTCTGGGATGAAATATAAGTTGAATGGGTTTCAGGGGTTTGAAGACGACGGTAATCTCTGAAGTCAGCGTCCCTTCGGCGGATAGCACGAAAACAAGTAGAGTTAAACCAAGGTTTGTTAGGTTTAGTAGAAGGGAAAGAATATGGAATGTACGCCTCCTTGCCAGAGAGAATCACCTCAGTTATGCCCTCAGCACACTCCAAGGGATCCCTCCCACGAAAGCAATAATCATTTCATGGGAAATCAGAGAAGTACAACCGCAAGTCAGACCAGCTAGCAGAACCGAAGTGCCAGAAACGTCTCCTCGCTGAAGGCAGGTGTCGTTCTTGCGGAAGACCTGAAGAGAAAGAACAAAATACGGAGATAAGAAGGTGATCAGATGAACCCAGAGGAGGAAAGAGTTTAACAGTATAAGGAGAAGGATTAGAAGTTAGAAAAAAACAAGTATGTTGGGTTTATCTCCAAGGCCATCAGGGATACGGGTAGGGAGTTGCACCAACTGCTCAAGGTTGTTCTGGATAGAAAAGTTGTAGGCGAGTTCACCTGCTGGATCATGAGAACTAGATGAAAGCCATTGGCGGTGGTGAACATTGAAATCACCTAAAATGATGATTTCAGGGAAAGAGAAGAGGATAGAATGAGCTCTATTTTGGAGTTTAAATAGTCGAAGAATTTTTTATCGTCAGTGGAATTAGGAGATAAATGAACAGAACAAATAAATTTAGTGGTAGAATTGCAAGAGAGCTGAAGTCATAAGGTAAAAAATTCAGGAGACTCCAAATTAGAGACACGAGAGCAAATAACATCGTTGAGTACATATGCGCAACAACCACCTTTGGCTGAAAATTGAGGATAGAGACAGTAGGAGGTAACAGAATAAGGTTTGCTGTCAGCACACTCAAGCAACTGAGTTTCGGTTAGAAACAAGAGATGAGGTTTAGAAGAAGAGAGATGGTGTTCGACAAAAGGGAAATTAGAAAAAAGACCGCGAATGTTGCAGAAATTAATGAAGAAAGAAGACTGTGCACCGGGGAAAGCCGGACGCCGGGTCGTGGCGGCACCATCCCCAACATCAGAGGCCGCCAACTCCCAGGTGATGATGGGGTGAGTGGTGGAGGTTCTTTTCACGTCACATATTATTAAAGAATAGCAAGTAACTACGATTGTTTTATTCTGATTTGCCGAAAGAGCCATTTTTTACTAAAATCTCATATCTGTGGTCACAGAGAATAAGTTGATAAGTCGAAAAAATGGACAAAATGAGTTAAGTGCATTGTGATCATCTCCTAAGACCTTTGCCCACTGTGAAGAAGTCTAACTCAGAGCTCTAATACTTTCCGAGTTATTTTGGTATCTCGTAAAATAGTGCGCGTTCTCGGTTTAATTAACTTACTATACTTCAGAGAGGCATCAATCACGGGAACAACGAGACAAGTCGAATTATGAATATTTTTATTTTTTTAAGTTTCATTTCTCTAATATCTAACTATCATTTAAGTAAAAAACAAGATTCAAATAGAAAAAATTGACTAAAAAAACAAAACAAAGAAAATACTTTTAGTATTATAAAAAGTAAGGTGAATAATTAGGTAAATGTGATTAAATACCATACCATTATTAGGAAAGTATGGTGAATAATTTGTGTTATGTTCGATAGAGAAATCGTAAAAGGGGTTCAGCAAATTAATTATTCTTCAAACCATTAAATTTAGAAACTCATTTTGAATCACATTGATGTCAACCAAATTTTTTTTTTCAAAAACTAGATTTACAGGAATAGTTCAAAGGTAAAAAAGTGCTGCCCTGAAAAATTGCGATTTTATACTTATCAACTTATTCTCTGTAACCACACACACACACACACACACACATATATATATATATATATATATATATATATATATATATATATATATATATATATATATATATATATATATATATATATATATATATATATATATATATATATATATATATATATATATATATATATATATATATATATATATATATATATATATATATATATATATATATATATATATATATATATATATATATATATATATATATATATATATGAGCATTATTTTTCCAGAGATTTAGCACTATTTTGTGTTAAAATTGGAAACACTGCCTTCGTCTCGGGCTGTCAATTCAGTTTTTATTAGAAGATATGCAAGATAGAGTGCTTTGATAGATGACGTTGTATCACTGCCCTTCGTTAATGAGCTACCCATCCTCACCAACACGATTTATCGTAGTCTCATTTATATAATATACACTTCAAAGGAACACCTTAAAACGTGCATCGTAACCTTTTATCAGTCTTTAAATTTAAAAGCATAGGAGATAGTGAAGTCTTATGGTATATTACGAAGAGGAGAATTATATTCGTGATCTTTGTGTCCTCATTTCTTGACATCCCAAACAATACTGTCTTGCTAGAATACTGTGACTTAAAAATTGGAAATTAGAGCAATTCAAGAAACCTTATGAAAGCGACCAATTATTGAGGTGTATTGGTGAGAACGTAATAGCTATTTAAAGGAAATACTAGAAATCGCATCTGATATTAGTAGAACGTCCAAATTGTTGGCTGAATAGATAAGACATATCGGCCTAATCAACTTATGCATAGTAGCTGAATTTCTTGAAATCTGGGACTGGCATTCTTATATCATCAGTCAAATGCTCCTAATATTTTAATATGCTGGACACAGTAACTTTCAAAGAATGCCACATTTACCTAAAAGAGATGTTTGGGTTAAAAAGCAAAATGGACCCTAATGAATTTCTTTCTTTCACTGAACTTGGATTTTTACTATACGGCGAACTTATAAAGTGTAGCATGGTACTTGGTTTAATATAGTAATTGAGAAGACGCTGATAAGTTCTATGAATGTATCGGGAGGATTGATTGATGGTCGGGATATCATACACTCTATGTGGCTGGGTAAGTTTTCATCTGTGCTTGGGTGAACAAATGTTATTGAAGCATTAGAATCCTCCGCTGGATTTTTTATGACTTCAAGTTACCAAGATATGGAGTTGAGGGATTCACGACTTGGCAGATATAAAAATGATCTGGGTAAATTGATTATTTGGCTGAAATCTAGAAAACCTTTCAATCTTAGTACCCTGAACATGCTCTGCTTATTAATGGGCCTGACTGGGGGAATCTGACAATGAGGAATCCTGAATTGTGGGCTTGAGAAGTATTCAGAAGTGAGAAAATCGTGAGTTTAAAGAAAGTACAATTTAGGAGATCAAACAAATGCAGCTTAATCACCTGATGAAAAAAATATTTCCCATCTACGGAGGTTTGTTACTCCACAAAGTTGTCTGGGAAAAATACAAACAAATTTCAGAAAGATTTGTAAACAGTACGGTAGTTATTTGGGAAAATGAAAGGCGATCCACTTAAAGTAGTAGTATTTAATGGTTTTGGTGATACGAGTGTCAGTAACCTCTAACTGAGAGCGATGGCTTTCGATTGGTGGTAGTCCACTAATGACGAAGTACAATTTCTGCAAACATAGCTTCAACAAAACGAACACACTTAAACTTCTAATTCCATACCTCCAATCTGAGTTTTGTTTAAGAGGTAATGCAATTGACATTTAAGTTGTGTAGCGTAGTCATGAGGGACACTAACTTGATTGTGCTACTTCCACACTACTGTGACGAAGAAATGGATTCATTGTTCGACAGACCGAATAAAACTCTTAAAAGTGGTAAAAACTACTGAACGACTTACTAATGTACAAGTAAAAAGTTATGGATATTTAAAAAATGTACTTTCTGTACAACGCCACAATTTTTCAAAAAAGTGGAGAAGTTATGTATGAAAGTTTTTGAGTAGTTCGTTAGAACAGACAATGAATTTTATATCGAAACTTGTAAGAAAGAAGGCTCGGTTGCTTCATGGGAGAAAATTTTAAAGGCGATTTATGGAAGTAGCTCAATCGGAACTATAGATAATTCAGTAAAAAATTTATTACTTATCGCTTTAGTCTGCATAAAAGATTTTTCAAAATATGCTTAACAAATGTCTCATTTCTTATTTCTGTATATCAATTGAACACTCAAAAACTCAGTAAATTTTAATTTCCCAGCAGATCTAACATCCCCTGATTACCCCCGCTAACACCAGACGCGGCAGCACATTTTTTAAGGATTTACTATCAAGTCCAAAAGTGACTATGGAAAGATTGAAATCATACAAATTGGAAGTGGAAGCTTCAAAAGCAACAGTTGGTTCTATACATGGGGTTAACAACCGTTGTTCAGCATTAGAATTTGAGATCAAAATTTTGCAACTGCAAAAAGAAATTGATGCTAAGTATTTGTGCAAGCAATGTGAACTGAAATATACTGAGGGATACAAAAATTGAATAAATTAATCTTGTACTACATTCAATGAGTTTTTATCATGGAGTAGGAAAATGAAAATATATTTGAGCACTAACATGATGTACCTTATTTAAATTTTTCATTATTCAGTTATTATTTTTATTCATTTACCTTTCTTATCATTTTATTTACCAGCTTGAATAATACATTATATATATTAGGGATGGAGCGATACCAAAATTTTTCACCGATAATTTTTACCGATACCATTTCGATACCGATACCAAGACTTTCAATTTCGCCGATACCGATACCTAAAAATTAGCCAATAAAAATACCGATACCCGATACCGATACTTATTTTTAACAGTATATATATATATATATAATATATATATATATATATATATATATATATATATATATATATATATATATATATATATATATAATATATATATATATATATATATATAATATATATATATATAATATATATATATAATATATATATATATTATAATATATTATAATATATATATAATATATATATAATATATATATATATATATATATATATATATATATATATATATATATATATATATATATATATATATATATATATATATATATATATATATATATATTATCTCCTCTGGTGAACAAAGGCCGGATTCCTGCCAATATCCACCAGAGTTGGGGAACTGTCGGAAATCTGTTCGCTAATGGCTGACATGACCCGAGACACGGCGTTTAAAAGTGTTCAATTCAAAGGAAGTTGGGAAAACAGATAAAGGGAGTGCGTTTCAGACTTTACTAGTAGAGTACGTGTAAGATTGAGCATAGCTGTTAAGTCTGATGTCGGAAAGTTGGACAGAGAAAGGATGAAACTGTGTAGAAAGTCGTGTCGCATGAGCCCTTCTCAATGGAGGAGGTATGCGATGTGAGAGTTCAGAAGAGCGGTGTCCGTTGTAATAGCGATACTATTAAGAGAGTGACGCAACAATTCGACGGGAAGAAAGAGATTGGAGAGAGTTGGTAAGAGCAGGAAAGGTGATAAGACGAAAAGCCCTAGACTCCACCTTTTCGAGAAGAGCTGTGTGTGTGGAACCACTCCAGATGTGTGAGGCGTACTTCATAAGGGGTCGAACAACACCCTTATAAAGAGCAAGCAACCACGAAGTCGCCTCAGAACTCCCAACATCTTAGAAGCTTTCTTTCCAAGAAAGTTCAGGAGAAGAAGAAATATAGAAAATATTAAGGACAGATGAAGGTTTGAGTTGAGTGTTTTCGAAGATGTCCTAATTGTGTGGAAGATTGTGTCGAGTAGAAAGATTGAGGAATTGAGTTTTTGATGCATTGAAAACGACCATGTTTTCTATTCTCCAATTTGAAATGCGAGAAAGATCAGAGGTCAGTTACTCCAATCTATACTTCTTGAATCTATAAACTGCTGTTGGGAGGGGCGTCTTTCATTGTGAAAAGAGTAATGAAGGGTGGAGTTATCGGCATAGGAGTGTAGAGTGTATAGGAGACGAAGTAATAGAGAAAAGGTCATTGATGAAAATTAGAAAAAGAGTTGGGGATAGGACAGATCCTTAAGGAGCGCCAATATTTATAGATTTATAGGGAGAACTGTGGCCGTCTACAACAGCTGCTATATTACTGCCGGAAAGAAAATTAGAGAGAAGGATAGATTCCAAGAGGGAAGTTTGGAAATGAAAGCTTTGTGCCAGTTTCTATCGAGGGCTTTCGATATGTCTAGAACCACAGCAAAAGACTCACTGAAACCCAGAAGAGCGGAGGGCCAAGAGTCAGAAAGCACGGAAAGAAGATCACTAGTATAACGTTCTTTACGAAAGCCATACTGGCGATCAGAGATTAGGTTAGAAGAATTAAGGGTGCTTCCAAATCTTCCTGCTAAGGATAGAATCGAAAACTTTAAAGAGAACGCAGGTTAAAGAAATAGCACGTTAGTTAGAGG
>SEYY01000475.1:69624-82124 GCA_009176605.1 Armadillidium nasatum | reverse complement strand
ACAATAATTTCTACAAATTTTTATTTGAATAATATTTTTTATTTTTTTTTTATTATTTCTATTTTTAATATCGAAGGAAACTTAAAATTTTTCTGAAACCGTGATTTTTTAAATTTTAAATAAAAATTGTGAACAATTTAATTACTCGTCAAATGCATTTTGTTTAAGGTTTCTAAATCAAGAAATAAGCGAGTTACATTGTTTTAACTAAGAGCCTCACATCCTCCTTTGTCCGCCATTTTGAAAACCTTCCCCAACCAGGAAACGTTGTGAATTTTCACAATCATCTCTCTTCATTCTCCTATAAAACATTTTCAAAATCCAGCTTCTTAATAATTAGTGTAAGGTTCATGAGAAATTTGCCTGGGCTATTAGTGCAAAGAAGATAAATGATTGGGTAAAAAAGCAGGTCCCTAGCAACAACACCATTTAAAGTACGTCAACAAGCACCGATATAGAACTAATGAAAATATAATCAGAGAGAAGGTCACAGAAAGAAGGAATCATACTGAAAGATGAAAATTTAGAAATCAAAACTTCGTACCAGACTTCATCGAAGTCTTCCGAAATGCCTAACGCCACAACAAAATATTATCTGAAATGCCGAAGAGCAGAGAACCAAGAGACAGAGAGAAGAGAAAGAAGATCACCAGTAGGTCATTTCTTACCAAATCTATTCTATTGTTTTGAGATAATATAAAATAATTAAGATGTTTCCAAATCTTCCTGTTAATAGACTAGAAAATAAATGAAAGAACGGAACTAAAGAAATGGGACGATCGTTGTAGTGTTGAGATGCGGGTCCTTCTTCTTCGACATAGGCAGAATAAGAAAAAGTCTTTCCACACTATTCACACAAAGCAGTTTCTTTTTTTTTAATTTTTTTGAAAAGAAAAAAAAAAAAATCTTGAAGGAAATTAATGCGTTTCAGAAACTTCTTACAATAAATTGTTTATTTTTTTATTTATTTTTTCCTGAGAATAATATATATATATATATATATATATATATATATATATATATATATATATATATATATATATATATATATATATATATATATATATATATATATATATATATATATATATATATAATTATTTATTTTTATAAACATCGTTACAAATTTATTTATTTTATTAATGAAAAAAAAAAATTTTGGATTATAAAATTTTGCAGAAAATTATGTAAAAATTTATTTTCTTATTTTTACCCCATTTTAGATATAAATTAATTAATTTTGCTCTTACAATTTCTTTTATTCTTTTAGCTTAGAAATAGATCATGGAGCAACAAAACTTTTATTTATAAGATAAGATACCGTATTTAAAAACAAACATATATATATATATATATATATATATATATATATATATATATATATATATATATATATATATATATATATATATATATATATATATATATATATATATATATATATATATATATATATATATATATATATATCAAGTCTGTAAAATGAGGATTCAAACCCAGACTTTTAAGTTTAAAAGTTTCTTTTCAATTTAAAGGTCAGGGGTTCGAATCCTCAATTATAGATTTTAAATTACTAATTTTATTCCACGGTTTATATGGTTTTAATGTATATATATATATATATATATATATATATATATATATATATATATATATATATATATATATATATATATATATATATATATATATATATATATATATATATATATATATATATATATATATATATATATATATATATATATATATATATATATATATATATATATATATATATATATATATATATATATATATATATATATATATATATATATATATATATATATATATATATATATATATATATATATATATATATATATATATATATATATATATATATATATATATATATATATATATATATATATATATATATATGTATAAGAATTTGTTCAAAGTTCAAAAGAAATACTTTTATACGTATTGTTTTTAAAAAATTTAAATATATTTTTGTTTCGCTTTAAAATTGTATTGTGCATAAAAAAATGTTTCGAAATGTTTTTGCCAGAAGGAATTTCTTCTTTAGAATAAATAAAGAATTCTTTTGTTTGAACTTTTTTTATTAAGAAAAGATCTTGTTCATGTTCTTCATTCAGGGTAAGCTTGAAGCTCTCTTGCTATATGGATTTCGGGGATTATCCTTTAGATTCTCAAATGTGTGATGCAAGAGTGGCTTCTTGTAAGTATCAAAACTTTATTTTATCCCTACTTTAATCAAAAACACTTATTTTATAATATAATATAATAATAATAATAATAATAATAATAATAATAATAATAATAATAATAATAATAATAATAATAATAAAAAAAAAAAAAAAAAAAAAAAAAAAAAAAAAAAAAAAAATAAAATAATATAATATATATATATATTATATATATATATATATATATATATATATATATATATATATATATATATATATATATATATATATATATATATATATATATATATATATATATATATATATATATATATAAGGTAGGTTCGGGTAATAAGGCCTAGCTAAGGGAGATTTGAAATAAAATAAAAACTATATATCGAAATCAACCAATTTTAATAGTAAGTAAACCTATAGAACCATTATTATAAAATATAAACAAAAAATGGCAACTTTTGCCGTAAACAAAAACAAAATTAAACATTTTTTAAAAACCCTGTCTATAGGCCTTTTTATACTATGGTCGGGTAATAAGGCCTAAGACTTTAACATACATAGATAATCAAAATAGGCATCTTATATTTGGTAATTGAGATCAACAATCATAGATATGCATTAATCATGCATGAAGTCTTACAAAAAGCAACAAATTCCTTTGATTAACAGCCATCAGGACACTCAAAAGTGTCCGTATCATCTGCTGACAAACGACGCACTCCTCGTGATACCACTTGTCGCATTTAGTACATTGCCTCATATCTGCCATCTTATCCTCTTCACAACCATGACAGTACCAACTCACTTGTTTCTGCTTAGCATCACTTCTACCTTTGAGATTCGACGTCTTTATTATTTTCTTCTCTTCCTTGTTTTTGTCAAACAGGTCTTTAGTGACTGGAGTTCCCCTATAATTTAAGGTTTTTCTCTTAACGATAGGTGCT
This sequence comes from Armadillidium nasatum, assembly GCA_009176605.1. Lineage (NCBI taxonomy): Eukaryota > Metazoa > Arthropoda > Malacostraca > Isopoda > Armadillidiidae > Armadillidium > Armadillidium nasatum. The sequence continues at coordinate 78,970 of SEYY01000475.1, read as the reverse complement.
TTTTCAGTATTTTTGACTGGTGTAGGCATAAGCTGCTTAAATACTGTTCTTTTTATTTCAGCAGCTTTATAGGTGTTCAGTATTCTTCTTTCTACCGCTTGAATAGCCGACACCAAGTCATTTTCAGACCACAATGCTCGTTTGGGGGACATTGTGATTGCTATCACTGAAAAGAAACAATAAACAAGTAGTTAACAGTTGTCATTATTTATTATAACACTCCTTGCATTTTAAAAAAGATACTAACTAAAACTTTAATATTGATACAAAAAGGAGGATAATAAGGCCTACGGTCAAATTTTGTAGGCCTTAATATCCTCAGACAACGTGTGTAAATAAAAATAAAAATAATAGGATTCGAACCATGATATTATAATTTAAACTTCAAAGGTCATAAAAGTATGAAATAATAGAAATCTATAATGCAAAATTACATAGTTATGTGAAATATTTCAAAAAATACTTACGTTTGTATCGGACGACTTTTTTATTATTCGTGCTGCGTAACCGCTCCCAACAATGAATGACGCCGCACTGGCGACATCGCGCGAGCCATCGCGTCGCGACACATTTGAGGAAGCCATCTTTGAGTGTTAGCTACCTACGTTTGTGACCTTGCGCGATTCAAAGAATTTTAAATTGAATTTTTATTGCTTAGGCCTTATTACCCGAACCTACCTTATATATATATATATATATATATATATATATATATATATATATATATATATATATATATATATATATATATATATATATATATATATATATATATATATATATATATATATATATATATATATATATATATATATTGAAACTGGGAAAGATGAATTAAGATGGAATAATATTAAAGGGTAAATGAGTGATTTTGAATTTATATTTTAAAATATTTTACAAAGTTTGCGTTTCATTTTCTTTTTAGTAGCAATGCTAACTTCCTCTTTTGATCATTTGTGCTTTTGTACTAAGGGAAAAATGGTTCTTTCGCTTATCAATTGTTTGTAAATATTATTACTTTTGTGGAATTTTAAATATAATTTTGTAACTCCTTTTTTATTTATGATGTTACTATTGATTTTAACAGATGCTAATACGGATGACATCATCAAATACCACTGGGATGACAATAAGCCCATTGATATGCCAGATACACTGGAAATCGCTCAGTTTGATTTTATTGGATTTAAAACTATTGAACAAACTTATGAATATGTAACAGGTAATGTATTATTAAACAAAAATTTTATTATTGAAAAATAATTAAAAAATCAAAATTCAAATATTAGTCTAGTGAAATTTATCCTCATGGCTGCCAGGTTTTGTTTCTTTCTAAAATTTTAAATATTTATTTCAATTATTTACTAATTCCATCATCGATTTTCTCAGCCTTTAAAAAAAGTTTCTTCAGAATTCAGAGCTCTTTTTAGCTTTAAACTAACTGAAAATTATAATTGTCGTTTGCAATGTTTTGTGCAAATTCTGAGTATTTCGGATTCCTTAGTAATCTCTATATTTTATCACTAACAGTGTACTAATGTACTGTCATATAAGGATCTTTCTTTTCAGGGGTGGGTCCAATTTCAAAAAAAAAATTTAATTTTCGACTGATTACCCTGAAATTTGCAATTTATATGACTTTTTTCCCGCTGAAAAAAAAAAAAATTCGATTTCTGACTTTTCCTATATCTACAGTATAACTGTTTAAAAGTTTTTTAAAACTTTCCCATTATTTAAGCGGATGGTTGAACCAAACCACTTTTCAAAATGACAAGAAAATTTCATTGTAAATTTAAAAATGTATTAGCTAAAAAAGCTTATAATAGAGTTTTGTTATCTTCTTTTTAGAAAAGAGTTATATTCTCTTTTCTGGCCAACTGTTGAAAAAGTGTTTTTGAAATTTTTGAAAACTTACCCTTAAGGACAAAAACATTTTATTAAAAACAAACTACACGTACAAAATTTTCAGTTTTAGTGAGTGTATAGAGGATGGAAAGGGATACAACTTTCTCTCAATACATTATTCAATGCTATTTGTTGGTTTCGAGATATAGCCTCTCAAATTTGGCAAATTTTCCAAGAAATTTCTTAAGTTCCAAACTTTGAGAGGCTATATCTCGAACAGAACTAGCAGCATTTAATAATGTATTGTAGTCCTGTCCATGCTCTATACACCCGCCAAAACTAAAAAGCTAATGTACAGTTTTTTCAATTAAAAAAAAAAATCAAGTGCATATAACATTTTTTTTTCTAGATTAGATAACAAAAATCGCATCCTATTGTTTCTTGAAATTGCTGCTGAGAATATAAAGTTAAATTTTCAAGTCATTTCGACCAGTGATTTGACCCCGCTATTCCCTTTTTTTTTTTTTTTTTTTTTTTTTTTTTTTTTTTTTTTTTTTTTTTTTTTTTTTTTTTTGCTCCAAATAACTTTCAAAACTGTTATTGGACAGAAAAAAAATCAGAAACCGAGTTTTTCAGAGAAGTTCGTCATTTTTAAAATAAGTATTGTTTTAATATTAATTAATCTTTTACCATCAAAGAAAGTGAGTGAAGGATATTCATATTGATTACTTGAAAAAGTTAACTTTTTTTTGTGGAACTGTATCTTAATAGGAAATAAAAAGACGAAAAGTTGAAGTGAAAACATTCTTTATTACATTTTATTAATCTGGACGCTTCAAGTTTTCTGAACACATCTTCATCAAATAAATATATAGAAATTAAAATCACAATAAGTAAATTGAAATTAAAATTGAATTAAATTAAATTAAATATGAGTGTAAACAGAAAGAAAATTATATTTAAAAAAAATATTAAAATATAGAACACAAAAACAAAATATAAAAAACAAAATATATTAAATAATCAAAATTATAGAAAATATATTAAATAATAACAAAATTATAGAGGAGACAGTTTTTTTTTAAATGTGAATATAAACAACGCTTATTCAAGAAGTGTTTCTGTGATATTTTTCTTTTTAATTTTTAAATGAACTGAACTCCAGGCATTTTTCACATTTCAACTGTGGTTGTATTATTAACCAGTAATGCACTTCATCCTTTCATTCATTTATTTTATTTGCCTCACATTTTAGTTTTTCATTAGCTACATATACTAATAATTATTTAATAATAATTATTTTAAAAAATTAAAAATTCTAAAATAAGATAAATTGATAATTACAATAATAAAATTATTGATTAATAGCAAGAAAAAAAAAAAAAACTAAAATAATTGAAGAAAATAATATTTTTAATAAAACCAACAATAGTCAATCATAAGAAGAGTATTGTTGAAGACGTTACTTATTTAATATATAAACGTCTGACTTTTATTCAAGAAATCGTTCTATGATGTTCTTTGAAGTGGGTGGTTCGTTTCAAATTATGTGAACCGTGATAACTGTCGAAGTTAATGGAAGGGAGCCATAAACTCAGTTTGTAGATTTGAAGTTAAGCTATAGATCTGTTTGCCCTATGTAACGGGCATTGCAGTCTGTACACGTATACATAAATATAACAGAATATCTCAATCTATTAGGAAACACATCTTTTAGTCTTAAAGAAATTGAGGTTTTTAGATTATTAGTTTGCACAAAGACAATCTGGACCGTTAAGAATCTTCGCTGTAATGTAGGGCTTAGTAAAGTTATTAGTTTTGTAGTAATGAGGCCAATAAATGGGATTTATAAATAAACTTTTTGTTTGGGAACGTTGATGAGAAACTTGCTTGGATGATAGAGATTGTCAAAAAATTTGTAAATCCTGTTCGAAAACAGATGGGGAGGGAATATATTAAAATTAGCAAATTTAGGCAAATAATTGATTTCCTCATGGAATTTCCACCTATGAGTTGCAGAGCTTGGAAGTTCTAAAGAGCCTCTATTTTAACTGAGATTATTTATATTTCATGGGAAGAAAACTAAAGAAATTCATGCCAAGCATTATGGTGGAAGGTTTTCTATATAATGAACTGGAAAAAGAATAATTGTTATACTGAACCAAAGCATCTAAAAATGATATTGAATTATTTCGATTCACCTTCCATAGTAAATGTTATATTTGAGTATTTAATATTACGGTAATTCAAAAACAGCAAGGCCTGATCCTGATCTCTAAAAATTAAAAGAACAGTTACCAAAATACCTTCTAAAAATTAATGGTTTGAATACAGAGGGACATTCATTTAGCAAGAGCTGATCATGGAAACAAAGAAACTAGTTAGCAAATGCAGGACACAAGGGTGATTCCATCACCATGCCTTCTGTTTAGCAATAGAGCCTACTATTAAATAAAAAGTGTAGTATCATTTGTAGGAAGATCAAAAAAAAATTTAAGTTGATTTTTATCTAGGTCATCAATCTTGTGAATTGTAGTTGGAGACAAACTGTCACTAATAATTTTACAGATCTATTTAAGTGGAACGTTTGTGAACAGGGACTGTATGTATGGTTCAATATATTTACCAGTTTTCTCTTCTTTTGAATATCTGCAAAAGTATGAATAATATTTTAGCATAGTGTTCACCATTGTAATAATAATAATAATAATAATAATAATAATAATAATAATAACATAATAATAATAATAATAATAATAATAATAATAATAATAATAATAATAATAATAATAATAATAATAATAATAATAATAATAATAATAATAATAATAATAATAATAATAATAATAATAATAATAATAATAATAATAATGATGATGATGATGATGATAATAAATAATGAATAATAATGATAATAATAATAATAATAATAATGGAGACTTGAAATTAATAATCGAGAAATTATAAGAAAGGCTTCAGGGTTGCACTCTGGATTAAGCCTAATCTTCGGACTAACAGCCACCTGTTTCTATCTTAGGCTTAATGCGCAGGTGCTTACAAGGTCAACTTATTTTAAACTCAATCTTAGGCCTAACTTTCAACTTTTCCTATCTGATGCCTTATACGAAGATACTAAACCAGTTTTTAGCCTAAACGTGACCTTTACTAATTTTAAGTTTAATCTTAGGCTTAACTGCCACATACCTCTATTGAAGACTTTGCTCGAAGAACGAAATTGGAAATTTAAGAAGGAAATTAAAATAATAATAATAATAATAATAATAATAATAATAATAATAATAATTATAATAATAATATATAATAATAATAATAATAATAATAATAATAATAATAATAATAATAATAATAATAATAATAATAATAATAATAATAATAATAATAATAATAATAATGATAATAATAATAATGTCTCAGGCTGTCAGGCTGACGGGGTCATTTTTTACTGGACGGCGTGGACTTGTCAATCACGCATTTCAACAATATGGATGTGCACCAAAACTTATTTTAGAAAACCATCTCTTTTGGTAAAAATATAGATTTTTAATGGGGATAGGGGTTGCCACTTTTGAAAACTGATCGTTATCGGAGCCAACCTAGAAGGCAGGTGTTACTGGCTGTGGTACACCCATATGCACTCATCCACAGTAAAAGAACAAAACTCTATATTTTTGTGCTATTACATCTTTTTTTATTTTTTTTTTTTTTATTTATTTAAAAATTATTTAAAAATTTTAATTAGTTTTATTTTTTCGTTATTTTTAATGTTTTCATTCATTTATTTATTTTTTAATAGATCCTTATAAATTTGTATTTTTAATTTTTTAAAAATAAGTTTTTATAAACTTGTGTTCATCTTTTAATTTTTCAATAATTTTTAAGAAATTTTTATTTAAATTTTGATTTTTCAGTAATTTTTAATTATTTAATTATTTTTAATGTGCGTAAGGTTCGTATCTTCGGTGAGTAACAAAAAAAAAAAAAAAAGACGCTGAAAAGGAAAAGCATTAAAGCTAAAAGATCTGAGGAAGAGAGAAAATAAATTTGCATTTCTGTGTTTGTGTGTACTGTAAGGGCCCAGGCTTCATGTCCATTAGTTAGTATTGGGAATTAAAATATTTGAATATATTGCTGTTTTTACCTTCCGCGGAATGTGCCGATTCCTAATCAGTGGAAACAGCGAGGCCATCGCTCCGTTTAACTCCAGGGTCATATCATTCCCTGTTCCAAAACAACTCCGAATTATTTAAAATGGTCTCTTGTTTTAGTACATCATCTACAAACATAATACCCAGCATTTCCTGTTCTCTACCAAACAACATCACTTCCGTTTTCTCCCTACTCACCCTCATTCCTCTAGCTGTCAGTACTTCAGCCCACGCAGCAACAAAATTCTTTAGAGCTCTCTTCGTTTCAGTGACCAATGTAAGGTTATCGGCATAACGAAGGATTACGCCATCCTCTCCCATCTGCACCAATTTTCCAGAATAATTCATCAAGATTATAAATAGAATCGGATAAAGTACACTACCCTGATTTATCCCTGACGTAACCTCAAACCAGTCATCGTTATTGAGCTGTGCCTTTATTTTTTACACACTGTTACTATAGGTACTTATTATAGCTCTGGTCAGCTTGCTTGGTACCTCATATTCTTCTCTCCTCAAGATATTCCACAAAAGTCTTCTTGGTACCCGGTCAAATGCCTTTTCCAAGTCGACAAAGGTCAGATAATTTTTTTATTAAAAATTTCCAGTTCTTTCCACAGACATTTTTAATGTAAAAACAAGGTCCGAATCCATACTGTCATTCATCCAGCCTGATTTCTACTATTATTCTCAATCTTCTCTCCAAAATCTTTTCATATACTTTCGCAATATGAGGCATAAGAGCAATCCCTCTGCAATTCCTCCAGAATTACACACATTCACACACACACAACTTAAATATATATATATATATATATATATATATATATATATATATATATATATATATATATATATATATATATATATATATATATATATATATATATATATATATATATATATATTGTCATTAGGGAGGGTCAAAATTTGGTATCTTAATTCCACACCTTGCTCGGAGTTCAGTATGAACATCTGTATGACATTAGAAATTATTAGATCTATGCGACTTCCCCTGCCTTCGCATATTACTCCCCTCCCCCCTAAAATGAAAAAATAGATAAAAATTGAGATTTTCATTATTGAACAGGATTTAATATTAGGAATACAATTGAAAAGAAATTGAATTTATTTTTGAATAAACACTAGTGCTAGATATACTATATTATGCAAATATATGTATCTTACCTTTGCAAAACTTCTTACAATTACTTCCATTGATCTTTGAATTCAAAAGTTGGCATAGATTTCCTTGATTCAATGACATTCCGAATATATTTAATCTGTTTTCATAACCAATTCGATCTTCTGAGGCCCTGGTGACTAAGCTAATTGCACGTTCCACCCCTTGGGTGTGACAAGGAATAGGAGGAAGTTTGATGGGTTTTATCATAGCTTGAAATAGATCTTCATTCGAAAAATCTTGTAAGAGCGGTGGGAAGTTACGGTTTCCTTGTTCCAATCGATCATCTCAGTATGAGCATTACCATTGAAATAAATATTATTTGGCAAGTCAAAGTTTCTTATTGGTTCTCTTCTTGTTCTTGCATTTATTATACGATTAACAGCTGTCTTTCTAATTTCTACCCTACGATCTGTGATCATTGAAATCAAAATGTTTTCTGTATGAACAAAGTAAGCATTGTTCCTGAGAACATTTTCCATGATTATGCGATGCTCCTCCCTCTGATTTCTGATGAGAGAAATTAAGTAATAAAAATTCATGGCACCGTCTGTAGCTTTTAGATATGATTTAATCCGGAACCAACCTGGAGCATATATTTTTTTTTTTTTTTTTTTTTTTTTTTTTTTTTTTTTTTTTTTTACGAAAAGTTCACATCTCACGGGCATTGCCCTATTCGAGGAGAGGAACTTTTCTAGGTACTATATACCTAGGATCCCGAAGTGGGATCGAACCGGCGCCCTCAAGCACGTGAGTCAATCACTTTACCGTTTGAGCCACGGTAAACGGCAGTTTACTTCTAATATGATTTTAATTAAATCCTGGAGATTTTTTTCAGGTTCTTTGTTGTTGAAACATATAACCGGAGGATTCTATTAGCTCTTGTGAGCCATCTTGCATGATGCAAAGCTCCTGGAGATTTTAAGGCCAACTCCTTTGAAATGGTGCCAGATTTTATTCCAACGTACATCTCGTAGAGATATTTTTGATCATTATTGAGATCTTTAACTGTTTCTTCAGGAACCTCAATTTCACATTGTACAGGTGTAAATTCAACGATTTTTGCATGCGTTAAATCGTGACTTATTTTATTTCCGATCAAACCTTCGAAGCTTTCCGGACCCGTTTGTTTTGCCATCAATACTTTCGAATACATGTCTAAAGGGTAATTCATTAGCATGCAGAAGGCATATTAGCCACTGAAGAGGCCTCTCAATGTGAATTTCAATTAATTTTATTATACCACCTATACGTCCTGTGTTTACAACTGTTCCAGTCACAGATAATTGCTTTAAGTGAATTGAAACTGTGCATTAGTAAGAAAGGTAACTAATTCATCTGCTATGCATGGAGCGCTTCCGTTGTCAGGAGTGACGTGATCCATGTAGATATCACCAGGTTCTTTAACAACAACGATGTGTTCTTCATGTTCTGTCCCTGTAAGTGTTTTGGTTTGATCTTTTCTTCCATCAAAACCCATGCACATAATGTTTTGATGCTGCAACTTGTGTAAGTCTTTTTTCAATCCGACTCTTTTTCTTTCCCTTTCAACTTTCTTTCTATCTAGCATATTAAATTGGTTGAGGATCCCCATATCTTCAAAAGGAGCATTAACAATTTCAGCAAAAGCCCTACTACTTACGCGGAATCTCTCTGCTGTCACAGACAATTTATCATATGTAAATATATTTTGATTGTTTTCTCGTAATTCAAAATCTGGAAGAAAAGATGAATCACTTCTTGTCTCACTTTCAATATTTTCGTGAATGTTGTCAGAAGAATCAGAGTTACACTATGCAGAACTACTGACGAAACCACTACACGACATTTTTGCACGTTCAAGGTTTTCATATCTTTAATGAGTTCTTTTTATTTGTGCAGTAGTGACTCTATCTATTGCACCAAGCTGGTTAATTCTTTGTTTTTGTCCAACAAACGATTCCCAGTCCATCATGAAATTCGAATATCACATCTACAATCTGTTCTTTTGATTTTCTTATCAAAGTAGGTACATGTACATATATCAAATATCTCATCAAATGTCATAAGCTTTTCCATAAAAATTTTATTTCTTTCTTTGATTGGAACTTTATTGAGTTTGGTAGCTGACATTATCAAGCGTTCAACTTTCATAGCAATTGCCTCGAACGAT
>SEYY01000475.1:61613-69524 GCA_009176605.1 Armadillidium nasatum | reverse complement strand
TTATTCTGTGATGTGAAATCGTCCATGATTCTCTGAAAACATGCAACCCCGTTGGTAAGTCCAAAACTCAATCTTTTGAACTGATAAAGTTTCCCGCTGGCCTCGAAAGCAGTAAACTTTCTCTCTTCTTCCAAAAGAGGAACCAAATGGTAAGCAATTCTCAAGTCTATGGTGCTGAAAAACCTGTAACTAGCAATTTTATTGACCAAATCATCAAGGTGAGGTAGAGGGTATGCATCTAAATAAGTGAACCTATTAATAGTCTGTGAATAATCAACCACCATACGAGTTTTCGCACGCTGATGTACAACAACCACTTGAGCTCTCCAGGGTGAAACGCTGGGTTCAATAATATCTTCGGAAAGTAATCGAGTGACTTCAGATAGAATAAAATTTTGATCCTCAGATGAAAACTTTCTAGATTTCATCATTACAGGTCGGCAATCAGGAGATAAATTAGAGAAAAGTCTAGGTGGAGTAATCGAAAGAGAAGCAAGTGCACAGATCTCTAAACAAGGTTTAGATCCGCCATATTTAAGTTCGACACTAGAATGTTCTTGAAGGAAAGGTATTCCCAAAACTATATCAGAGCACAGCTCAGGCATCACAAGTAATTTTATTTTAGAATAAGTCTGTCTATTCACCATCAACTCACAAGAGCAGGATTTAGAAATTGTAGAGCGATGGCCCGAAGAAGCCATTGAAATCGTGCCATTGTAAGGGTAGGTTGCAAAATTAAATCTATTAACAACGTCAGCTGAGACGAAATTTTCGGAACTTCCAGAATCAATCAGAGCATTAAACTCTATACCGTTAAGAGAGAAAGAGTTAGAAACACAAGCAAGTATAGTAGATTGGAACTTAGTAGAGGCGCTCACCAAGTAATCTTTTGATCTACACACTTTTGCAAAATGCCCGTTTTTCTTACACTTTCGGCAGATAGCATCTCGAGCAGGACATTTTACCCTAGGATGTCGGAAATTACCGCAGAAATAACACAGTTCGTTCTTCTTCCTCACAGCAGCAGAAATGGAATCAAAAGATGTGTCAGTTTCCACAGAACATCCCGCAAGTTTCTCAGGTTCATGAGACTCAGCAGAAGCGACAGATGTATTAGTCTTCAGTATATCGTAAGAGAGAGAGTCCTTCAAAGCTACTTCCAAAGCTCGTGCCTGATTAATGGCTTCAGCTAGATTTAAAGTTTTATTTTCTAGTAATCTAGTACGAATATTTTGAGAACATAAACCAGAAATAAAAGCATCTCGCACATACTCATCTCGATAAGCTTCAGCCGAGACCGAACGAAAATTACAGTCTACACTCAACTTGTAAAGCGATCGTAAATACTCGTCTACAGTTTCTCCAGACTCCTGTTTATGTGTAGATAGACGATGACGAGCCACTACTTCGTTTATAGGTTGAATGAAGGCGTCTTTGAGAATTTTTAATGCATCAGTAAAAGTAGTGCAGTCAGAAATAAGCTCGAAGTTTTCCGGAGATAAAGAATTAGCCAGCAGTCCAAGATACGAGTCCTCTCCACCTTCGATAGCATTTTTGAAACGAGTAAAAACGAAAAGCCAGTGCTTAAATATCCTAGGGGCATCAGGAGCTGTAGGTAAAGTTTCCAATCTGTCAGGACGAAGACCTCGCTCCATTTTCTTTTAGAAGAATAAATTGTAATGATGCCAAAAATAAATACTTCGTTTATAAGGCTTTATTCTTCTAAAAATCACACCCTGTTATAATAATAATATATACATTAATAAATATAATAAACATAACTAGATCACAATGATAACTTAAACCTATTTACATACCTGAGTCAATTCAGCAGAAGCTACGTAATTGACTCAGCTTAGAAAAAGTACAATTAAATACAGATCTTAATTTAGTTGGTTTCAAATTTATATCAGTAACATTCTTTGGCCTTTGCTGTGCCCTTCGATTTCATTTCCACTCCATTCCTTAAGAATAAGTAATGACGAAAGACATCAATCAGCCTTCGAAGGGATCATCGAGGTTGGAAAGGATGTCAGCTGACGAAATGAGGCATTGTGAGTTTTACTTCTAGAAGACATCTTCATTATTATTATTATTATTATTATTATTATTATTATTATTATTATTATTATTATTATTATTATTATTATTATTATTATTATTATTATTATTATTATTATTATTATTATTATTATTATTATTATTATTATTATTATTATTATTATTATTATTATTATTATTATTATTATTATTATTATTATTATTATTATTATTATTATTATTATTATTATTATTATTATTATTATTATTATTATTATTAATGTATTAAGATAGTGAAAAATATTTGCAATTAGACTTTATCAGAAAAAGGAATAAAAGTTTGTAATCATATAAATAACATCCATTGAAACTTGACATATTTTTTAGTGTTTGGTAATCAATGGGAATTATATGTATCCCTGCGATCTTTGGACAGTGGTACTGCAAATGTTTATGTCTCTCAAATGCATATTAGAAGATAACATTCCATAATTAAAACCTACCAAGCTCAATGGTTTTAAGTTCAAACTAGTTGTTTGCAATCACCAACGAGCCTAGGACAAAAGGGGGGTGGGTATGCGAGGGGTACAGGTGATCGCATATGATTCAAATTTTACCATATTACTCACGACGACATATGGAACTATGTGTAAATGAGGAGTTATATAAAAGAAAAATTATATGTTTCGACCCTCCTTGATATATATATATATATATATATATATATATATATATATATATATATATATATATATATATATATATATATATATATATATATATATATATATATATATATATATTTCGGTGGGCAAAGAACGAAGGCCTACCAAATTCCACCGGAATTGGGAAATACCTGATCGTGAACTTTAATTAAAGGCCGACATGTCTAGATATAAGGCGTTTAAAAGTTTGAAAGACAGCCTGGAAAACATATAATGGGAGTGTGTCCCAGACTTTACCAGCAGAGCACATGCAAGATTGAGCATAGAGGTTAAGTCTGAGGTTAGAGAGTTCGACACAGAAAGAATGAGAATGTGTAGAAAGGCGTGTTGCAGAGAGAAGTTTTGTGATCTTTACAAGATAGATCACGAGAAAAAGAAACGCCGAAAATAGTAAGGACAGATGAGGATTTGAGTTGAGTGTTTTCGAGGAAGATATCATAGTTGTGTGGAAGATTGTTTCGAGTAGAGAGATGGAGAAACTAAGTTTTTAAGGCATTGAAAACGACCCTGTTTCCTCAGCCCCAATTTGAAATACGTGAAAGATCAGTGGTTAGTTGCTCCAATGCTACCCTCCTTGTGTCTATTAACTGTTGTTGAGAGGGGTGTTTTTCAAATTGGATGGAGTAATTAAGGGTGGAGTCATCAACATAGGAGTGGATAGGAGATGAAGTAATAGAGAGAAGCTCATTAATGAAAAGTAAAAAAAGTGTTGGGTATAGGACAGAAACCTGAGGAACACCACTGATAATAGGTTTAAAGGATGAACGGTGGCATTCTATAACAGCTACTATAGAACGACCGGAAAGGAAATCAGAGAGAAGGATAGAGACTGAAAGAGGTTAGTTTTGAAATCAAAGCTTTATGCCAGACTCTATCGAAAGCTATGAATATGTCCAGGACAACAGCAAAAGATTCGTCGAAATTTCTTAGAGCAGATAGACCAAGAGTCAGAGAGAAGGGAAAGAAGATTACCAGTAGAGCGTTACTTACAAAAGCCATAATGACGATCAGAAATAAGATTAGAATAATTGAGATGTTTCGCAAATCTTTCTGTTAATGATAGATTCGAAAACCTTAGAGAGAATGGGGGTCAAAAGAAATGGGACGGTAGTTGGAGGATTGAGTGAGTACAAGCTGAATGAGCGCACGTTTCCAGCAAGATAGGAAGAAAGAAGTAGAAATACAAAGACGAATTAGTTTATCAAGGCAGAGTTCAAACTCGAAAGCACAAGTTTTGACAACCATAGAAGAGATATCATCATGACCTTATCCCTTCTTAATATTTAGCTCAGAGAGAGCAGAAATGACTTATTTAGAAATTATAATTTTAGGCATAAATGAGTTGGAGGGGAATGGAAGAGGAGGAATATCTCCTGAATCCGCTAAAGTTGAACTGGAGGCAAAAGTTTGAGCAAAGAGTTCAGCTTAGAAGAAAGTAAAACAGCAGTTGTGCTGTCAGAAGATATTAGAGGAGGGAAAGATGAAGAAGCAAAGTTAGAGTTGACATTTTTGTGCAAAATACCAGAAAGAGCGTGAAGAAGAAGAATCAGAAAGATTATTTATTTTTTACGGAGAAAAGAGTTTTTGGTGTTGTGGAGAATAGAGTTTGCACGATTGCGGTATGAAATATGTTGCGCGAGTTTCTGGAATTTGAAGACGATGGCAATCAATGAAAGCAACATTTGCAGCGAATAGCATGAGAATAAGCAAAGTTAAACCAAGAGTTGTTAGGTCTAGTACAAGGGAAAGAAAATGGAATGTAAGCCTCCATGCCAAAGAGAATTACTTCGGTAATGCCTTCTGCATACTCCGAGGGACCCACCCACGGAAGCAATATTCATTCCACGTGAAATTAAGAAAGTAGGACCGCAAGTCCTACCAGCTTGCGGCACCGAAATGTCACAAACGTTTCCTTGCACTAGGAGAGGTCTTTCTTGCGGAATATTTGAAGAGACAGAAGTGGATACAGAGATAAGAAGGTGATCGAGGAACCCAGATGCAATAGAGTTTGACAGTATAAGAAGAAGAATTAGATGTTAGAAAAAGGTCTGGAATGTTCTGATCATCTACAAGGCGGTCAGACTACACCAACTGCTCAATGTCGTTTTGAATAGCGAATTGTAATTACGTTCACCGGCTGCATCATGATAACTAGAAGAAAGTCATTGGCTGTGGTGAGCATTGAAATTACCTAATATGATGATTTCCGAGAATGGAGAGGAAGAATGTGCTCTTTTTTTTAGTTTAAATAGTCGAAGAATTTAGAGAGTCAGTAGAATCAAAAGATAAACAAACAGAACAAATGAATTTAGTTGTAGATTGGCAAGACAGCTTAAGCCACAAGGTGGAAAATTCGGAAGATTCCAAATAGAGACTCGAGATCAAACAACATTGTTGCTCACGTATGATCAACAACTGTCTTTGGCTGAAAATTGAGGATAGAGACAGCAAGAGGAAACAAAATAGAGTTTGTTGTCAGAGCACTCTGACACCTGAGTTTTAGTTAAGAAGAGCAGATGAGGTTTAGAAGAAGAAAGGAGGTGTTTGACAAAGTGGAAATTAGAAAAGAGACAGCAAATGTTGCAAAAATTAATGTAAAAAATAGACCGTGCATCAGGACAAGCCGGCTGCTGAGTCCCTGTAGCGCCAACCCTATCACCGGAGGCCACCAACTCGCAAGTGGTGACGGGAGAAAGATATATATATATATATATATATATATATATATATATATATATATATATATATATATATATATATATATATATATATATATATATATTCCGTTTTACATTTTCGTTTACTATTAACTTGAATTATGTACTTTTTTGAACGAAAATAAGCATCACTGAGAAAATAATTGTCCTCGAAGTTATGGTTCCCATATGATAAGTTTGTATGTGGGATGGGAATATACAGAAAAAGAAGCAGAAAAAGTCACTACTAGCAATGTATAAAAACAGTATATTAGTGATTGATTTCGAATATCAGTTTTCGTTGCAGTAAATAATTACGTAGGTTGTTGCTAGTCGTAAATTCAAATTAACGAAGTAAAAAAAAAAGAAAAGAAACGCGACTATGATGGTAGTGGAGTCTTCCAAATGACCATTCGCACCGAAAAAATGTAGTTAGATTCAAATTAATTGACCAGTCACAGACTGAAATTGTTTAAAAAATTATCTCTTCATCTTCCTTTAAGCAGAATTTTATAACATTAGATTACATTACATTATTAATATATTTAAACTTTCCTAGCAGCTACCACTCTTCATGTTCAGTTCACTCATGATAGGTTTGGAGATGGATGTGTTACGGAGGGGATACTCGTAGAAATATTGTATATGAAGGGGCTTTAACCCTTGTATGAGAATGATCAAAATGGGAATTATCCTCCAAATATTTGCTAAAAATTAGCATCATAAACTAATATATTTTCACATTTTGAATTATATGTAATTATTACATTAATATATCATAAATATTATCGCATTATTTTGAAGTAAATACTATAAAAATTGCTTCTCTGAAATGTATAATAGTTGTTCTCATTATTGAAAACGATTTAAAGTTTTCTAAAATCGTTTTTGTACAATAAATTTAATCACAATTACTACTAAAGTATCTTATTTAGCAGTACAAAAAAATAAATATAAATTTGTACCTGGTTTGACTCCCAATATCCTAAAATATTGGGTGTTAACCACTGTCAACAAGTGGCATCTCTTCAACTGCATCTTAAAAAATAAAGTGAAAAACGTGAAATGAGTCTATTTTGTTCCTTTGGTAAGATATATTGGTAAAACACAGTTTAACAAAAGGAGACCAAAACGTCTCGTATTTAAGCCGTTTTCTATTCGTCCACAGTCTTCCTTAAAATTTAGATTCGTGCCATTATCGCAAGCATTTTTTAGAGTATATAAACGATTGGCACAATGTAATATTTTTTAAAACATCGTATGTCTTCGAGTCAGTTGATTCATTTTCAACATGGCAGATGTTTCAAAAACACTTAAAAAATAGGGGATAATTTAATATTCTGCTATAAGAGAATCGTAAGCAAGGAAAATAAAATTATAAAACCTATTATTATCAAATTAAAAAAAATTAACGTTACTGAGGAAAGCGTTTTCTAATAGTCTTAATTATACTGATATACCTATGTATAAGAGTATCCATTTTAAATTCGTATAAAAATAAGTAAAATTTTCAAATAATTTTGAAAATTTCTGTATATTTTAATTTTAAAAATTTACATAAAACTACACACAAACATTGAATAATTAATATAATTAATGGGTGTGTGTTTACATTTGGTTTGTTAAATCTAAATCTTGAGGAGAAATTTAGTAATATAAAATGATGTCTTCAGGAAACTAAATTAGATAAGCAGGATTCTTCTAAATTAGAAAAAGTAGTGACTTCATATTCCCGGGAAAATTTGCGTGTTTTCGCATCGAAAGTGACGAATAGAACGCTGTTTTTCTTATAAAATTTTAGAAAACTAAATAATTTAATAAAACTTGGAAGAATAGAAATAGCAGCTATAGTAAATGGGTTGAAATAGAAATTCTCAAAGGTTTATGTTTTTTTTCCTTTTTTGCAACTAGTTTTCTTTCTAGTTTCTAAAATATTGTTAGGACACACCAGAACGGGCTACACCCATCCTGGCTTTCTGGGGTCTCACACCTCTCTGAGGGAGGTTACCCTGGGGATTCATCCTGGCCTCCCAGGGTCGACAATTTGGGTATGTTACCACTTTTATATATATATATATATATATATATATATATATATATATATATATATATATATATATATATATATATATATATATATATATATATATATATATATATATATATATATATATCCTCCTGTGGTTCTCAAAACTTGTTCTTCCGAGCTTGCACCCTGCCTTGGTAAACTATTTCGCCTTTGCCTTTCTACTTCAACCATCCCTTCTTGCTGAAAACGTGCGTTCATTCAGCCTGTGCCGAAGAGGGGAGACCCCTCTCAACCCTCCAACTACCGTAAAATTTCTTTGACCCCCGTTCTTTTTTAAAGTTTTCGAATATATCCTTAACAGGAAGATTTGGAAACATCTCAATTCTTCAAATATTATCTCTGATATGGCTTTCGTAAGAAG
>SEYY01000475.1:41613-59113 GCA_009176605.1 Armadillidium nasatum | reverse complement strand
GAAACAGGACGGTAGTTGGAGATTTGAGAGGAACCACTTTTTTCGGCACAGGCTGAATGAGCGCACGTTTCCAGGAAGAAGGGAAGGTTGATAAAGAAAGACAGAAACGAAATTGTTTAACAAGGCATAGTACAACCTCTGAATCGCAAATTTTGAGAACCACAAGAGGGATACTATTAGGACCGTACTCCATCTTAGTATTAAGCTCAGAGAAAGCAGAAATGATAACTTTTGAAGAAATTACAATTTTATGCATAAATGAGTTGGAGTTGAAGGAATAGGAATAGTTCCGGAATTGTCTAAGGTTGAATTGGTGGCAAAAGTTTGTATTTAAAAGTTTAGCTTTAGAAGACTGACAAACAGAAGTTGTGCCATCAGAAGTTACAAGAGGAAGGAAAGTGAAGAAGCAAGTTAGAGTTTACATATTTTGCAAATGCCAGAATGAATGTGAGAAAAAGGAATCCAGAAAAAAAAACAGAATCCTTTTCTACGGAGAAAAGAGTTTATGGTGTTGGGTAGGATAGATTTTACACGGTTGCGGTATGAAATATAAGTTGCGTAAGTTTCATCAGTTTAAAGATTACGGTAATCCTTGAAGGCAGTATCTGTGCGGAGAATAGCATGAGAACAAGCAGAGTTAAACCAAGGGTTGTTAGGTTTAGTAGAGAGGAAAGAAAATAGAACTCACTCCTCCGTGCCAGAGAGAATCACCTCGATAATGTGTTCAGCACACTCCGAGGGACACCTCCCACGAAAGCAATAATCATTCCACGAAAATCAAAGAAGAACGACCACAAATTCTACCAGCTTGCATCACCCAAATACTACAAACGTTTCCTCGCATTAGGTTGGGGCCTTTCCTGAGGAATACTTGAAAAGATTGAAGAAGGTGAAGAGATAAGAAGGTGATCGGGGGAACTCTAAGGTGGAAGGAGTTTAACAATATAAGTAGAACGATTAGAAATATTAAAAAGTTTTATAATGCTGAGTTCACCTCCATGGTGGTCAAGGTCACTTTGCATAGCGAATGGAAGGTGCTTTCACCGGCAAAATCATGAGAGCTGGAAGAAAGCCATTAGCGGTGGTGAACACTGAAATCAACTAAAAAAATAATATCTGAATAAGGAGAAGAAAAGAGTATTGCTCTATTTTGGAGTTTAGATAGTTGTAGAATTTAGAATCGTCAGTAGAATTAGGAGAAAAATAAACAGAATAAATGAATTTAGTTATAGAATGGCAAGAGAGCGTAAGCCACAAGGTGGAAAATTGGGAAAACTTCAAATTAGAGACAGGACAACAAACAACATGTTATTTGAACTTGTACTTGTACCGGTGCTTGAAGTTTCAAAAATTAAAAGTGCTTGTACTTTTACTTGTGCTTGAAACTAATGTACTTGGATTAATAAAGTACTTTCAAGAACTTTTAAGTAGAAGTTCAGTTTTAAAAGTAAAGCCCCAAATATTTTATTTTTCCTGAAAAGGAAACAAAATAAAGGCTTGATTTTCATTTCCAAGACTTTTCATAAATGTTCATGAATTTAAAAAAATTTCGTTTTATTATCGTTATTATTATTATTATTATTATTATTATTATTATTATTATTATTATTATTATTATTATTATTATTATTATATTATTATTATTATTATTATTATTATTATTATTTATATTTATTATTATTATTATTATTATTATATTATTATTATTATTATTATTATTATTATTATTATTATTATTATTATTATTATTATTATTATTATTATTATTATTATTATTATTATTATTATTATTATTATTATTATTATTATTATTATTATTATTATTATTATTATTATTATTATTATTATTATTATTATTATTATTATTATTATTTATTATTATTATTATTATTATTATTATTATTATTATTATTATTATTATTATTATTATTATTAATTTCGAGACATGTTCAACAAAATTAACTGGGATAAAAATCAAAAATGCCTTGTCATGTGAAATTTCTTCAAGCAAATTTTAAGTAAAAGTTAGTGAGTATGTTTCCAAAATGGTCCCATCAGGGTGGCTGGTATGATAGAGATAAGAGAGAATCAATGAAAAGAGTTGATGTCTAAAATATTCAATCGTAGTAGTAGGTAATAAGATTAAGAGAAATATTAAAAATTAGAAATGAATTTTACCTTCCAATAAGACAGGCAAAGAGCATGACTGAAATAAGTTAAGTGAAAAATAGGAACATGAATCTAAAAATGTTTTTTTAAACTTTTATTAAAGGTCAAATTTCAAAATAAAAATTTATTATTTGGCCGATTACCCTGAAATTTGCAGTGTATATGCCTTTTTTCCAGCTGAAAAAAACTCTATTGATGACGTTTTTTCTGTATCTTTACGGTTTGAAAGTTATTTGGAACCAAATTTTTTTTAAAAAATGGATAGAAGTGAAAAACCACTGATCGAATTCACCTGAAAATTTAATTGTATATTCTCAGCCCCAATTACAGGAAACTGAAGGTGGCGATTTTTGATATCTGCTTTAGAAAAAAAGTTATAGCTCTTTGAAATTATTTTTGATAAAACAGTTTCAAAATATTTACCCTTACGTTCAAAAAAAAAAAATTTTAAATGTACATAAAAAGTTGCTTATTTTTTGGCAGAAGTGCAGAGGAAGTACAGAGCTACAAGAAAATAGTTTTTCTTGTAGCTTTTATTTAATACATCATTGAATGCTATTCGTTCTTTTCAAGATATAACCTCTCAAACTTTAGAAATTTTGAAATTTCATAAAAATTAGTCAAATTTGAGAGGCTATATCTCGAAACCAACAAATAGGATTGAATGGTGTATTGAAAGAAGTTGTAGTCCTGTCTCTTCTCTATGCGCTACCAAAAATGAGAAATTCTTTGCGTGTAGTTTATTTATTTTTTTCAGTTTAAAAAGGGGAAAATTTTCAACAAAAAAAAATACTTTTAAACCGTTATAAATACAGAAAAACATCAGAAATCGAATTTTTAGCGGGGAAAAAAGGCATATACACTGCAAATTTCAGAGTAATCGGTCGAAAATGAAAAAAAACAATTTAAAATTGAACCCTTCCCTTATTAACGTAAGAATGTAACAATTAGCAAAACAAAAGTTAATAAAAAGTTAGTACATCCAGATAAGAAATTCGTTAACTTTTTCAATGTTCTGTTTGAGTCAGTGTTACTCAAGAAAGATTTGATGAAAATTTAAACACTAATAGTTTTGGTATGCACGTAATAAACAGACATACAGAATTTGAAATTAAGGAAAAAGGATTTAAATCTTTGCTGGACCATACTGACCGAAGTAAAGCTGGAGGTCCCGATTGTGTATTTGGTAGAATTCTAAAGTAGAATGATAGCAGTTTTTCAATGGCAATTTTTTGATTTTTAAAAGGATTATCACGTTTGGTAAGATTCTGGTGAACCGGAAACTACCTAAGTTTTGCTTATTGTGCATATAAGGTAGATTTGTAAAATGATAGGGAATTTAGTTTAACATCTTTCGTTAAAAATGTTTTAGAAAAGTTACCAAAAACTAGTAAAGAGGAACATTTGGATAATAATAACTCTATGATAATAACAACAATAACTTTATGCTCTCAGTATAGTTTTAGAAAGGGCATATTGCGTAAAGCAAACCATTTTGAATTATGAAATACATTACTGATTGCACTGACTAGGGATAACCAGTTGATGCTATATATATTTAAGCCAGCAAAACCTTTAGGTTGACGCAAAAGTTATCAGTATAGTATATTGATGGAGTGGTGCAGGGTTGAATTAAAAAGTGGTTGATGAATCGAAGACAGTGTGTACTTTTGAATGGCAATAAATCCTCATTTAAGATAACTTTAGTTATATTCCACTGGGGTCATTGTTAGGATAACTATTGTTCCTCTTATATATGAACGTCTGTATTTGGATAAGGCACTTTTGTTCAAAGTTTGTAGGTTTGCTGAAAGTACCAAAGTAACTACCTCTGTAAGAAATATTGATTAATGAATTAAGCTTCAAAGTGATCTAGATAGACTTCTTGGATAAGCTAGTAAGTGGCAAATGAATTTTAAGAATAAAAAGTAAACTATGGAAAGGAAAAAAGTGAGCAAGATAAGATAGGGAAAAAATCCAAGCAATAGAGTTGTTAATTTTTGGAATTGTTTGTCGCAAGATGTTGATTGTGATTCACTTGCAACATTTAAGAAAGGACTGGATAGGTATATGGATAGTCTGGGAATCATCTCTCTTGATTATGCCAAATTGATGGGATGGTAATCAGTTTTTAAAGTTAACCTTCTATGAAAATGACTATAATCTAATTTAATCTTGATGGCTATAGGCATGTGGATTGCTTATACTGTAGCTGTATTTTTGGCATTTGTTGCTGGAGCAAGTGTTCAATTTTGCAACGAGAATTGTAGTGTTGACAAACCTTTGAGCGCAGTTATTTAACTTGTATGTTAAAGTATTTATTGTGTACTCTGGATTATATAATTTACATTTTCTACTTAAATTTGGCTGGGACTCTCTTGATGGACATTTGTGGCTTCTTGCTATCTTTAGTTTTTATGTTCTTATCATAGGAAAAATCTTAAGACGTGATGAATGCTGGTTGCCAGACAAGAATGATGAAACTTCAATGTATGTGAATCACAACAATAAATAGAATTATGTTTTTAATTTTTGCACTGGGAAAAAAGATTTTTTTATATAGAAAGTTCATATCTCACGGGCATTGCCCTATTTGGTGAGGGGAACTTTTCTGTGTAGTATATACCTAGGATCCCCAAATGGAATCGAACCGGCGCACTCAAGTACGTGAGTCAATCACTCTGCCGTTTGAGCTTACAGAGTTGATAAAAGCTCAATCATTTTTAAATATTTTTAAAACATTATTTACCTTAATAAAATTCTTGAGTATTTTACAATATAGTTTACAGTAATCCAGAAATTAGGAATGGATTTTTAGTAAAAAATGGTTAATGGTTAATGACCAATGTTTTAGGGGAAAAAATGCATTGTACTTGCACTTGCTACCATGTACTTGTACTTGCATTTAATTTAAATTTAATCTATATTTCAAGTATTTTTTAATTTTACTTGTGTTTCAAAAGCTCAAAAGTACCTGTATTTTTACATATTTTATAGTTGGTGTTTGTGTGATGCAGACGTAATGTTTAGTTCTTCCCAGTTTTATTTATTGATTTTTTGGGTTTGTGAGAGAGTTTTAAGTTAAGTTTTTAAATAGTTTCTTAATAAGCAGATTTATACGCTCATTTATATTAATTTTTTCCTTGTAACTCCTTAATGTAGTTGCTGCGTGTTCCTGTTTTATTTTGTTTTAAGTTTCAGTTTTATCCTTAGTTTATTGCGAGTATATGAACGTTCGTGCTATGTGCTGGCGCGTATGGTGGTTGAGGGTGTGTGTGCGTGTGTTTGAGTATGTGTAAGGGTGTGTGTGTTTGTGTTTCTTTGAATGACTAGACTGAGAGGACATGGGGATGAGCGTAGATGAGAGCTCTCTATTACCTTTGCCAACGTCGGTGACCTCCGAACTAATCTGTAATCAGTGGAGTATCAACTCCCTAGCTCTCATCCTTACTTTTTTCTTCTGTCTGAGACCCAGTTGAGCAGGGATTCTGTCACTAGCAACTTCAATGTCTCTAACTACAATTTTTTTTTGCAATTGCAGACTAAAAGGAGAAGTCTGTGCTAATAAACTTTAACACTCCTGTGACACGTCTCGTAAATCTTGAATACCCTAATTTCGATGTTTTATGACTTAAAATCTCTCTTTCTACTACTACCATTTTCTTACGTTTCTACTACTGCTATCCTAATGGAAAAGATTTTCCGGATCTTTTTGAATTTCTTACTATTTCTTACAAGACTGGTACTTCTTCTCATCCAAATGCTGAGGTCCTCTATCTAATGGATTTCAACCTGAGTGGTTAGGCTTCTAGCATACTGATACAAGTGGGAAGGAAGCCAAATCATTCAGCATTCTCAACGATCTGAAGCAATTGATTAGGGAGCCATCACACATCCCAGACTGTCCTAGCTAGTTCTTAGGCATCCTCTACTTATGCTTCACCACTACTGCTAAATATAAATGCAACATTTTTCCCCCTATTGGTAACTCCGACCACAATCTTATAGCTCTTAGATATGATGCTCTTCCTCCAGTTGTTCCATCATGTCCTAAACATGCTTTCTGGCTCTTTAATTGGGGAGCACTGCTCAGCTTCTTTGCTAACTACCCTTGGAATGAATCCTGCTTTGATTTGGCGTATGCTTTTATGTTTACCAAAAAGGTAGGTGCAGAAAAAGTAGGGGCTGTAATCGTCGATGGGATGAGTAGGTTCATTCCATCTACTATCTTTTTTTTCCTCAAAACCCATGGTTTGATGGCATTTGCTTTAGTACCATTCATTAAAGAGACAGTTCTTATTGTGCATTAAAAAACTCTAATTGCCTATCACTCTTGCTATATTTTCTTCCAGCTCGGAATCATTGTAGACCAAGCTTGCTTTCACTAAAACTAAGGGCGGTGACCTCCTTGGTTCTCCTACTGATAAAAATTTCTGGTTTCGTGCCAAAAGCATCTCTGATAACTTCTGGAAATCTGCCTTTCCACCACTTATTCGTAGTGACTATTGTGTTGCTAATACTTCTGAAAAGGCAAGTCTCTTTGATCTTCTTTTTCTTCCAATTCAACCTTGAACGATTCCGACTACCCTCCTCCTACTCCTTCTTCTCTCAGGTGTCCCATGTCATCACCTATAATTTCAAATGATGCAGTCCATAGAATCCTGAGAACTATGAGCGTCAGGAAGGCAAGTGGCCCTGCTGGCATTCCTCCACGTGTTCGCTACTCTACTCTCTTGAGCTTATAATGGTCTTTCATGGATGAATGACTTTGTTCCTCCTCCCAAAGCCTCTAAAGATGAAGATAAAACTGTTCAGACTACTTAGTATATGTGTTTGATCTTTACACAAATTTTGGAGAACAGTACAAAGAATAAAGTGGATCTTCAACCTATACTCTTAAGTATTTTTATTACTTCCTTTTTAACTTTGTTTCTGAGTCAGACAAACTTTGATGAAGACAATTTCTTAACCTATGCAAGACTTATACGTTAGTTTTTCAAAGCGTTAATGAAGAGAATTCATAGCCAAAGTAAAATACAGCATAGAAAATAAGAAAATAATGAATTGTAGATGAAAGAAAGATGACTTCATCTTCCACGCAATAAAAGTTTTCTTAGTCTAGAATTTTTCTTCAAACTTCACCTGTTCCGCTTTAAATTTAAACTCTCATTCTTCTTTATAAACTCTTGTTCCGCTTTATTTATTTTCCTTCTGTTACGATATTCCATGCTCTCCAATTAAATGTCAAACCTACTCTTTTGAGAAAAAATTGTGAAACTCGACTTCCACACATTCTCAGAGTTTCTTGCTCAATTTTCAGATTTTAAATTTGAATTTGAGAATGAGTGATTTTATTTTTAATTTGCATTAAGCTTTTTCTTTTTTTTAATTTATTTCAAACAGGAAATTTTAGTGGACTACATGCTCAGTTTAGACTTCGTAGGCAAAATGGATATCATCTCCTCCAGACTTATATTCCAACAATGCTTATCGTGTCAATTTCTTGGGTATCTTTCTGGATTGATCCCAATGCAGTTCCTGGAAGAGTTACATTGGGAGTAACCACTCTCCTTACTCTTACGACACTTGCTTCTGGAATAAGGCAGTCTCTTCCACCTGTTTCATATGTTAAGGTAATAATTTTTATAACGCGCAAAATAGTATATATATATATATATATATATATATATATATATATATATATATATATATATATATATATATATATATATATATATATATATATATATATATATATATATATATATATATATATATATATATATATATATATATATATATATATATATATATATATATATATATATATATATATATATATATATATATATATATATATATATATATATATATATATATATATATATATATATATATATATATATATATATATATATATATATATATATATACTATATATATATATATATATATATATATATATATATATATATATATATATATATATATATATATATATATATATATATCAAGTGGGCAAAGGCCAGAGGCCTACCAAATTCCACCGGAGTTGGGAAAGATCTATCCTGGTCGATGGTGGCCGACGTGTCCAGATACACGGCGCTTTGAAAGTATGCAAGTCAAAGGAAGTTGGGAAAACAGATAAAGGGAGTGTGTTCCAAACTTTACCAGTAGAGTATATGTAAGATTGAGCATAGCGGTTAAGTCTGGGGTCGGAGAATTGGACAGAGAAAGGATGAGACTGTGTAGAAAGGCGTGTCGCACGAGCTTTTCTCAATGGAGGAGGTATGCGACGAGAGAGTTCAGAAGAGCAGTGTCCGTTGTAATAGCGATAGTAAAGAGAGAGTGACGCAACAATTCGACGGGCAGAAAGAGATTGAAGAGAGTTAGTAAGAGCAGGAGAGTTGATGAAGACGAAAAGCCCTAGACTCCACCTTCTCTAGGAGAGCTGTCATGTGTGGAACCACCCCAGATGTGCGAAGCATACTCCATACAGGGGCGAACAACACCCCTATAAAGAGCAAGCAACTGGGGTGGCGTGAAGTAATTCTGAAGGCGCCTCAGAACACCCAACCTCTTAGAAGCTTGTTTAGAAAGAGAAGTAATGTGATCTTTCCAAGAAAGATCACGAGAAAAAGAAACACCAAGAATATTAAGAACAGATGAAGGCTTGAGTTGTGTGTTTTCGAAGAAAATATCATAGTTGTGTGGAAGATTGTGTCGAGTGGAGAGATGAAGGAATTGAGTTTTTGAGGCATTGAAAACAACCATGTTTTCTCTGCCCCAATTAGAAATACGAGAAAGATCAGAGGTTAGTTGCTCCAAGGCTACCCTTCTCGAGTCTATCAACTGCTGTTGGGTGGACGTTTTTCAAACTGGAAGGAATAATGAAGGGTGGAATCATCAGAATAGGAGTGGATAGGAGATGAGGTAATAGAGAGAAGGTCATTAATGAAAAGTAGAAAAAGTGTTGGGGATAAGACAGAACCCTGAGGAACACCACTATTAATAGATTTAAAGGAAGAAAGGTGGCCGTCTACAACTGCTGCTATAGAACGACCGGAAAGGAAATTGTGCCAGACCCTATCGAAGGCTTTCAATCTGTCCAGCGCCACAGCAAAAGATTCACCGAAATGCCAAAGAGCGGAGGACTAAGAGTCAGAGAGAAGGGAAAGAATATCACCCGTAGAGCGTTTCTTACGAAAGTCATACTGGCGATCAGAGATAAGATTAGAAGAATTGAGATGTTTCCAAATCTTCCTGTTAAGGATAGATTCGAAAACTTTAGAGAGAACGGAGGTCAAAGAAATAGGACGGTAGTTGGCGGGTTGAGAGGGGTACCCCTTCTTCGGCACAAGCTGAATGAGCGCATGTTTCCAGCAAGAAGGGAAGGTTGAAGTAGAGAGACAAAGACGAAATAGTTTACCAAGACACGGTGCAAGCTCGGAAGCCAAAGTTTTGAGAACCACAGGAGGAATACCATCAGGACCATACGCCTTCTTAATATTAAGCTCAGAGAGAGCAGAAATGACATCTTTAGAAGAAATTCTAATTTTAGGCATAATTAAGTTAGAGGGGTTGAAGGAGGAGGAATAGCTCCGGAATCATCTAAGGTTGAATTAGAGGCAAAAGTTTGAGCGGAGAGTTCAGCTTTAGAAGAAGGTACAACAGCAGTTGTGCCGTCGGAAGATATTAAAGGAGGGAAAGAGGAAGAAGCAAAGTTAGAGTTAAAATTTTTTGCAAAATGCCAGAAAGAACTTGAAGAAGAGGAACCAGAAAGATTATTGCATTTTCTACGTAGAAATGAGTTTTTAGTGTTACGAAGGATAGATTTTGCACGATTCCGGGATTAAATATAAATAGCGTGAGTTTCTGGAGTTTGAAGTTGACGGTAATCCCTGAAGGCAACATCCCTGCGGGGGACAGCACGAGAACAAGCAGAGTTAAACCAAGGGTTGTTAGGTTTAGTAGAAGGGAAAGAATATGGAATGTACGAATCCATGCCCGAGAGAATCACCTCGGTAATGCGTTCTGCACACTCCGAGGGACCCCTCCCACGGAAGCAATAATCATTCCACGGGAAATCAAAGAAGTACGACCCCAAGTCCGACCAGCTTGCGGCACCGAAGTGCCACAAACGTTTCTTTTCAATAGAAGGGGGTCTTTCCATAAGAAATCTTTTCGTTACAACTTCAAAAATGAGAACTATCAAATAAGACTTTTAAATCCAGGCTCTAAAAGAGAACTTTGCGATATGATTTCAAAAAGAGAACTGTTCAATATAATATCAGAATGAGAACTGATTAATAAAAAAATAGCAACTTTCAATTTTACTTTGTGTGCTATGTAATTTTAGATTTTAGCTATATTTTTTTTTTTAGCTATTTAAATATTATAATTTTTATAATATATATATATATATATATATATATATATATATATATATATATATATATATATATATATATATATATATATATATATATATATATATATATATATATATATATATATATATATATATATATATATATATATATATACGGTTGGAGTGAGGTTGGTAGAAGATGGAGAGCTGGGTTGAATTTACTTATTTATCTATGTACTTATTTATTAATTATTTATTAATTTTTATCTACTTTCATTTTTTTAATTACTTTTAATTTTATTTAGATATCTTTTATTATTTTTTATAACAATCTTATTATTTTAAATGTGTTTTAATTGTCTTTTATCTTTTTTATTATTTTTAATTAGATTAATTTTTTTATTTAAAAAAAAATTTGAGTTGAGAGGGGTAAGGGTCAGGTAGGTTCCCACATAAGGGTCTGTGCTCCTCAAGTTTCATCCGACACTGGGTTCCACTCCTACGGGCAAGCTCCCTGGCAGTTAATAAGAGTGCTCAACTACCCTCAGCGTGATATTTTATAAATGTATCATTTTCTGAATAAACTCTTGACCAACTGAGCAGTTATTATTATTATTATTATTATTATTATTATTATTATTATTATTATTATTATTATTATTATTATTATTTATTATTATTATTATTATTATTATTATTATTATTAGTAGTATTTTTATTATTATTATTATTATTATTATTATTATTATTATTATTATTATTATTATCATCATCATGCAGAAAAAGTTGCTTCAACACTACTATTTTCCTTAGTAAAGTAATCCTATTTATTTATTCTTCATAGGCAATTGACGTTTGGGTAGGAATGTGCATGATTATGGTTTTCGGAGCTCTTCTTGAATTTACTCTTGCAAACTACCTTGCAAATAGAAAAATCCCTCCAGGAAAAACTCCTTGCAAAATTCCAAAATTTGTAAGTAAAGCTTTTTTTTTCTTTTTTATTGTAGGAATTAAAATGTTTTTCAAATTATACAATTATTTTTTTGTTTTACAAGCCCTCATGAGTGGAAAAAATGAGGGTAACCAAGATGAAATAGATTTTACCTGTTTAAATGTAATATTAATTATTTATGTTAAGTAGATGAAAGAAATATACTTTAAATAAATCTGTTTAGCCGAATATTAATTGTCCAATGCTATTATTTATTCTTATAGCACGTTAGAAAACAGTGACAAAATAATTTATTACAATAAAAGAATGATTACTAAAATAATTAACTTAGATGTTTTGCTGTTAATTAATATCACTCTGAAAGTTTAATAAATCAAATTTACAGTAAAACTATGATAAAATTACGAAACTTTAATTTGAATTTTTACTCTTGTTTAACTGTCACGATATCCCAAAGAGTTTTGATAAATATTTTAACGTTTCCTGTTAAAAATATAATCTAAATATTTTCTTACCCAGAAACGTTTAATTTACAATATTTTTAAGAAAAGTATTGCCACTAATTTACCAATAACTTTCAGGATACTTCAACTAGGATTTATTTTCTCGTATGACCTAACTAATATGAGCTAAATTATTACTCATCTATTAAAATTGCAGCATTCAAAACTCTAAATTTACAAGTAAATTACAATTTTCAAAGTTCAATATAAATTATACATTCTGCTACAATTTTTTATAATAACGGATTCTATCATTGTTGTATCTATTGGAAGTTTCCTTTCTCAGCATAAACATTTCTGTTCAGAATGGAATAATAATTTCAGGTTCCTAAAAATTTTCCTATAATTAAAAAATTATAAATGAATTTGTAAATAAGGATAATTCAATTAACGTAAAGTGCAAACATAATATCGCAAGGAAAAATCATCTCTATGATAATTTAGATCATAACAAGTAATATTTTTCTTTTAGCTCTTGATTTGCTCAGTGCAAGAAGAGGATATAGAAAAACAGGTATTTGCGATCATTTAATATCTTGAATCTAATGACAGAGTTCAATTTTTCTTAATTAAACCTTTTCTGTAAGCCCCTACCCTTCAATATTTCTTTCACACCAACAACTTTCAATATTAATATATTTTGTTTATTGTTTATATTTTATTTAATAAAAAGCATGAAAATTTTCTATAATTTTGATATATTAATTTTACTTCGAATATGGGATCTTATATTAATCACCTGGGAGGGATAAATACTTTTGAGAAGTATAATATCCTCTTGAAATTTGTATAACTTTAATAAAAAGTTTTTGCATTTTTTTGTTTATACTAGTGTGCAATTGATACTAACACTAGCAAATATTAAATAGCAAAGGCATCTACGCAAATGCATTATTGATAAAAATGTTTACCACATCGTCAAACAATGAATATTGCGTAGGGGTGATTACAGAAAATATTTGATATATTCAGCTCTTTCTGTATGTTTTCCTACCATTGTTGTTAATAAAATGGTCGCATCTTTATTTGCAGATTGGTAACCAAAACCTCAAAAACGTGATATTTTGGCATTACTTTCTTACTTTTCATCCTATTTGAACCAAAAGCAGTTTACAATATGGAAATTAGTAAACTCTTAAGCTTCGATTTTGAACGAAACTCTGTATAAGTATCTGATTGACTTCACTGGCGTTTGAATATTCAAAATTAATATGTAAATAAAAAAGGTGAAACACCTCAAATTATAAATTTCATGTTGGTCGGATGAAGAGAAAAAAAATATGATTTTAAAAATCATTCACGACATGTCAAAATTTTCTGTGCTTTAGGAAGTTAGTAATTAAAATTAATGGGTGATATGAAAATTTTTTTTAATAAATTATATTTTAGATTAATCGATCCATCTTTGTGTAATTCAAGCAATTTCTACTAAGAATTTTTCCCAAAGTTCAAAAATGTCGAAAATGGTTTTCCTTTCGATAAAAATATAGACACGGATACCGTTCGAAATCGACTTTTTAGAATTCGGAAAAAAAACAGCTTTCTTCACATTGTTTGATACAAATTTGATGCAAATATAGGATATTATTATTATAATTATTATTATTATTATTATTATTATTATTATTATTATTATTATTATTATTATTATTATTATTATTATTATTATTATAAGATTTACATTTTGCTTCAATTCTCTAAAAATATTCTAATTTCCATTTAGTTTTTTTAATATTATTAAGGGTAACATCTTTCACAAAAGTAGAAATCATATTGATATTTTTGATTTCCTAACCGGTTTTATTCGTAAGCTTCGACAATAATGTCTTCATTGCAGTTTTTATTATAAAAAACCTCAGCTCTATTCAGTTTCTGTGCATCTCATGAAGAATATAACATTTGAAATGATTGGGATAAATCACACACAGTTGCTCTCCTGTGCTCAGAATAGAAATGTTCAAATATTTTACCGGGTTTAAAACGATGTTGATATGCATTTTCCTTCAATCTATTTACCAATATTGTGTACACCATGTCGTGTACAATTTGCATGTCCTAAGCCTGACTTACGTCAACGTATATTAGTAACGAAAAGTAGCATCTACAACAGCACATTAGCATAAGTATCAGTATTAGTGAAAATTATTCGCATCACATTTCAAAATGCTCTTATATTGTTAAAAATATGATACGGTGAAATATATAGGTTGCTAACTCTATGGAAAATCATTTTATTTTTATTATTATTATTATTATTATTATTATTATTATTATTATTATTATTATTATTATTATTATTATTATTATTATTATTATTGGCGTAACTGTGGCCCTTTTCTTGAGAATATCATTTAATCTGTTATAATTATTTTATTATGTTTATTTATTTAATTAATCTTTAAATTCAAATGGGACTTCTAGTAGAATAAATTACAACAAACATGCTTCTCAGGAAATATAAATATTTAATTAACAACATAAAAATACATTAAAAAATATATAATTATATATATATATATATATAATATATATATATATATATATATATATATATATATATATATATATATATATATATATATATATATATTATATATATATATATATATATATATAGAGAGAGAGAGAGAGAGAGAGAGAGAGAGAGAGAGTTATTTTTGCAAATGGGCAGATCCTTATTATAAGTGAGATTGTTAATTACAGTAATAATAAAAGTATAAAAGTGTTAAGAATAAAATCCATACAATTTCCATACATAGGAGAGCTTAAAGCGAGAGAGATTAAATTCGGTTAAAAATGCAAAAGTTGAATCATAATTTTCCAAAGTAAATGCCACTAGAAAAAAACAAAGCACCACAACAAACCTTGTTGCCAATGTTCACAAAATTCAAGTGCAGGTATTGCATCACTTTTATAACGAGTACGCTGTGAAGGTCAAGGCATACGAATTGTCAGTTCCCCTAGCATTTGCATCTGCGATACTTATAGAAAAGAGACAAAGCACCAAAGTCATGTCTTAAAGATAAAGAGTCAACTGAATTGAAAATACAGAACAAAGTCTGTAAATATTTTGGCCTTTGATTCCACCTTATTCAAAAGTTTGTGAATCTGAGTAACCCCAGAATTCCTTACAATATGTGAGGAAACACTTGTTTAGTTGGAGTAAGTGAGAAGAAGAATGAAAATCTGGCAACTTGAACAGAACCTTCAGCTTCAATGTGGTCCCCTAGAAACCGTTGTGATTTGTGTTTTCATAAACGTTTTTGTGCTTATCTTAAGGCAAGAATTTTTTTTTATCGACAAGAGAATTGATAGAACACTTTGTGAGGTCGGAGCGACCACTTTTTGTTTGTTGATTGAGTAGAAATTACAAGACAGTCACACAACCAAAAACACTCCACAACGAGGATGATTGAAATTGAAGGTGGGTTTTCTGACTTTATTGACACAAATAAAATTCTAAATCACACCAGAGTGGATACAGACCAATACAGCAATTGAGGATTACACAAGACAAACTAAGACCCAGTATGGAGTGAATAAAATTAAAAAAAAAATAAGAAAATATAAATAGTACATCCTTTTCATGAATAAGTAAATATATACATGATAAATAACACACATCATAATGAAATGCAAACATACACATGTATATATATATATATATATATATATATATATATATATATATATATATATATATATATATATATATATATATATATATATTATATATGTATATATATATATATATATATATATATATATATATATATATATATATATATATATATATATATATATATATATATATATATATATATATATATATATATATATATATATATATATATATATATATATATATATATATATATATATATATATATATATATATATATATATATATATATATAATATATAAAATAATTTAGTAATAAAAAATAAAAACGATTACACATTGGCGAAGGAACAAACAAAACATAAAAACAAATACTGGTAACTAAAGAAAGCAATCGTTAAAATAGGTTACCTGGCAACTCATGTAGCTTCTATATTAAAGTAGTTCCGCGTGTAAAAAAAAAATAATAATATAGACAATAACGTAAAATCTTCATGAATAGATTATAGTGTAACAAAAATTAATTATGGTTTAGAAACGATTTATTAAAGCTGAGCACGCGGATTTTTTTCCTTTGCTAAATCCACTAAGAAAGGTAAAATGGCTAGCAATATAAAATTCAACACCGATGCTTAAGGATGATAATAATAATAATAATAAAAGAAAGTAACAACAAAAAATGATATTAGGTCCTAACTGTATCTCTATTAATAAACGTACATGTGTAAACACATGCGCGCGTACAAGCGCAGATTCACCGTGTGCACCATACAGGAAACACAGTACGTAATTCATGTGCACACACACTTGCATACGCCATGAAAAGATACACACACACACACAAAAAAATATATATATATATATATATATATATATATATATATATATATATATATATATATATATATATATATATATATATATATATATATATATATATATATATATATATATATATATATATATATATATATATATATATATATATATATATATATATATATATATATATATATATATATATATATATATATATATATATATATATATATATATATATATATATATATATATATATATATATATATATATATATATATATATATATATATATATATATATATATATATATATATATATATATATATATATATATATATATATATATATATATATATATATATATATATATATATATATATATATATATATATATATATATTATATATTTGGGTGGCATAATTAATAATAAATAAGAATAATAAAATCAAAAAAATAAAAAAAAAAAAAAAAAAAAAAACATATAAAATAAAAAAAAAATATGAACTTCGTGTTCCATGCCTAGGGGTAACGCGATTTGCAAAAGAGTTATAAGTGGAATCATCCTTTTTTTTCGCTAGAAACGATCTTGAAACATTCACAGGGCAAGCAGAAACGTATTTTGAAGCCGGTGGCTATGTTAGAAACACTAGAGAAAAGAGAAGGATAGGATAACAAAATGTAATCTTCCACCGACTTCCCAAAAATAGCACTTATGAATAATTAAATGAATTTCTCTAGCAATCGAAAAATTCTTACCTGATAGAAAACGAAAGTTCGTCGTTGTGATGCATAAAAATTGAGTGCACGATAATGAGAACTAGGAACCAACAAAAGATGCTTGCGCTACTCACGACGTTGAGAACGGAAAGAACACGCGCTTCCAGATTTTAAAACGTTTCACTCTCGCAACCCATCTAGTGATTTTTCGAGTGAAGAATGATTTTACAATGACGTCACCGTTGGTCCGCTACAACTTGAAAGAAATAAAAAAGTTATGAGGTGTCTGTCAGATGGAGATTTTATAGAAGTTTAGTTTCTAAAGAGTTGAATTTCACAACATT
>SEYY01000475.1:34113-36613 GCA_009176605.1 Armadillidium nasatum | reverse complement strand
TCTTAGTGTTAAGCTCAGAGAGGGCAAAAATGATGCCTTTTCGAAAAATTATAATTTTAGGCATATATGAGTTGGAGGGGGTCGAAGGAGGACGCATATAGTCTATAGTTGAATTAGAGACAAAAGTTTGAGCAAAAAGTTTAGCTTTAGAAGAATTTAAAACAGCAGTTGCGCCGTCGGAAGATACTAAAGGAGGGAAAGAGGAAGAAGCAAAGTTAGAGTTGAAATTTTTGGCAAAATGCCAGAAAGAGCCTGAAGAAAGAGGAATCAGAAAGATTACTGCATTTTCTACGGAGAAAAGAGTTTTTAGTGTTACGGGATGAAATATAAGTAGTGTGAGTTTCTGGGGTTTAAAGATGACAATAATCCATGCGGCACATAGCCCAAGAACAAGCAAAGGTAAGCCAAAGTTTGTTAGGTTTAGTAGAAGAGAAAGAAAATAGAATGTACGCCTCCATGCCGGAGAGAATTAACTCTGTTAAGTGTTCAGCACACTTCGAGGGACCCCTCTCACGGAAGCAATAATCATTCCCTGGGAAATCAATAAGTATGACCGCATGTCCGACCAGCTTGCCGTACCGAAATGTCACAGACGTTTCCTTTCAATAGAAGGGAGTCTCTCCTGCGGAAGACTTGAAGAGATAGAAGAGGATGCAGAGAAAACAAGTGATCAGTGGAACCCAGAGGAGAAAAAAGTTTAGCAGTATAAGGAGAAGGATTAGAAGTTAGAAAAAGGTATAGAATGTTGGGTTCATCTCCAAGACGATCAGCGATAAAAGTAGGGAACTACACGAACTGCTCAAGGTCGTTTTGGATATCGAAATGGAAGGCACGTTCACCAGCTGTATCATGAAAACTAAAAGAAAGCCATTTTCGGTGGTGAACATTGAAATCACCTCATATGATGATTTCAGAAAAAGGAGAAGAGAGAATGCGCTCTATTTTGGATTTTAGATAGTCAAAGAATTTAGGAAAGTCAGTAGAATTCGGAGGTAAATAAACAGAACAAATGAATTTAGTCATAGAATGGCAAAATAACCTGAGCCATAAGGTGGAAAATATGAAAGACTTCATATTAGAGACACGAGAACAACATCATTACTCACGTATGCGCAACAACCACCTTTGGCTGAAAATTGATGATAGAAATATTAGGAGGAAACAGAATAGGGTTTGCTATCAGAATGCTTTAACATCTGAGTTTCGATCAAGAACAGGGGTGAGGTCTAGAAGAGAGGTGATGCTCAACAATATGGAAATTGGAGTGTAGACAGCGAATGTTGCAGAAATTGATGAAAAAAAAAGACAGTTTATGGGGACAATCCGAGTGCAGAGTCCTGGCGGCACCAACCTCATCATCGGAGGCCACCAACTACCAAGTGGTGACGGGAGAAAGGGTGGATGAGGGATCGTTATTCCAATTAAATTATTATTATTATTATTATTATTATTATTATTATTATTATTTTTATTATTATTATTATTATTATTATTATTATTATTTATTATTATTATTATTATTATTATTATTATTATTATTATTATTATTATTATTATTATTATTATTATTATTATTATTATTATATGAGCAAACAAAAACACATACATTTGATTCTTTAGAGGGGTGTCAGGTGTTAAGCCATTTATCCTACATACACGCATGTTTGATGTTTCCATATTAATAATTTTCATTTTCACTCTCATGGTTCTCTTCTTATTACATTCTTTATATCGGTTACTATAATTCTTTCTCTACCATCTCTATCAATTCTTTCGCAGCTACCTTCATTATTATTATTATTATTATTATTATTATTATTATTATTATTATTATTATTATTATTATTATTATTATTATTATTATTATTATTATTATTATTATTATTATTATTATTATTATTATTATTATTATTATTATTATTATTATTATTATTATTATTATTATTGCTATTATTATTATGTTATTATTATTATTATTTTTATCATTATTAATATTATTATTATTATTATTATTATTATTATTATTATTATTATTATTATTATTAGTCATTATAATGTTAATCGTAATAGTAGTAGTAGTAGTGTTTCATGCCCTATTCCCTCTTGATACCATACTTTATCAGTACGAGGTAAATTACGGAAGCAAGTAAAGGGACATACACATATGCATACCCTAAAGCTCCCAAACAAACTTACACACACACCTCGCAAATGAAAACACACTAATACACTGATCCATAAGTAAATGTTAGATATACATTCTCAAATCAAATATATTAGCCTTAGAAGCGACTCTCTCTTTCTCTCTCTCTCTCTCTCTCTCTCTCTCTCTCTCTCTCTCTCTCTCTCTCTCTCTCTCTCTCTCTCTCTCTCTCTCATCTCTCTCTCTGTCTCTCTCTCTCTCAAGCACAAACAAACATAAACATACATCCCATAAACACATTTACTCTTCAGGATCAGGCATCTTAATTACTGATGAGGATATTTAAGCATGAAACAG